>LTAE01005602.1:0-27972 GCA_001647135.1 Pontederia paniculata
ATCCTCATGTATAATCATCTTCTTATGATCACTTGATAACTATAACAATAACTTTTTATTAGATCCTTTATTCCTCGAAGTCATTAATCAGATTAAGCTCCTAAAAGATCATGATTACAATTTCTTCCATTCAAATTTAGCAATTCTAATATTCAATAATTGTCACACATCTTGATTGTCAGGTAGTATATAACCTCTTTAGAAATATTGTTATACAAAATAATCAATTATTTTTTCTTTTGATTTCTATTACTTTATTAGTCATAGCATCCATCTGCACTTCTCTTACTATACTAAACTTGTGTCTACCACCAATTTCTGTCATTCATAATTATCCAGAAGTATCATCATACTAGTCAACTTAAGTCTCTTCAATCATAGTTTGAAAACTTATATATTTCCTCAATCATTGCTCAGTCATCCTTCTCAATTTTTTTCAGATATCATTTAATCTACTCAACCATACCCAATACTTGCATAGTTACGTTTGATCATACTCATCTTTGTACATTCTTGATAGGATAAATTCTTAGGTAGCATAACACCTCCTAGTTTATTCAAGTATAAAAATCAAGGCATATGATCATGCAGCTTAGTTATACCCTAGAAGTGGTAGTTTGAATATCGTATCTGGATAAGGACTTTTACTTTGTACAAGATCTATAATTTGATCATAATTTCCTTTGAATATGGATGTTTCTTGATCTTAAAGAATTTAGACCTCATAATCTAATTATTCTTATATCATACATGGTATTTGGATAAGGAAAAAAAAATGTCCAGTTCATATTCTCACATGTAACTTTAATCATGGACAATAGTTACTTTAATCAAGGGACACGCACACTCTCATTTGTATGTGTATCTTTTATTGTCCTCTATCTTAGACAATATTGTCCCAATTCCTCTATACAATCATACACCATAGTCTTGCATTATTATGTAAGAAATCTCAATATGACATGTATAGGTCCCTTTAATAAGATCAATCGAAGTCCAACCATATTCTTTCCTTACATGACCTATATAAAATCAATAGGCAAGAATCTAAATTTAAGTTTCATTACATACTAGGTATTAAATTCATCATCGAGTCCACTAGAGGTTCATATTTCATCATATAGTCTTGAAATTCTAACTTTCTTAGATGACATGCTCTTCATATGCATTACATTGAAGTTTATCTTAGAATACATCCATGTAACACATCACTTTAATCTTTCATTTATTCTTCGTAATTAAATTTATAGGAATTTCACCTTTATCATTCTAGATCCTCGAGGAATGCTTACCTAAGCAGGGACAGTTTCACCGACCTAACAACCAATAAACTCAAGCTGGAATCCAATAGATATTCATAAACTTTGATTCTTGAAAATCATTCTTTATTCATCATGTCCCTGAATACTCCTTAGGAATCAAGTTATATCATTAATTATTATGACGTGACATTATATTGATATTTCAATCATATATTTTATCAAGGTGACTCTAATTTCGGTAAGAAGTAGACCTTATGGATCATCTATCGTATTTATTTCATCATTGAGATAATAACAAATCTTTATTTCAACCCTTGATCACTTGGTCTCACTATTCTGAGAATCTTTCTTTAGGTCATATCAACAATTATTGATCATACCTTATTAATTGGAAACTTTTAACTTTTCCACCATTAACACGTTGTGGTGTGATATCATTGACACTTTTTTTATCTAACTTCTCATAAAGTCATTTCATCTTCCCTGCTAGAAAATCCTTAGTGTAAGACAATAAAATTTCTCCATCACATGACCTCTCTAAAATCAATGGGACAAGAACTCAAATTAAACTTCATCATATGCTTGGTGTTAAATCATCACATAGTCCCTTGAGGTTCATTTCTTATCTTAAAGACATTTTGTCATATGAGTTCAAATTTTCCTTGAGGTAATATTCCTCCTAAACATTATATAAGAGATAATAGTTTCTTCCCGATCTGGGGTGGCTCTATCCTAATGGCAAACAACATGTTTATGAGTCATCTATATACTTATGTCATAAGATAATCATATCAGTAATAACAATCTTAGTGCCTTACAAAAAGAAAATTTACTTCCGGTTGGTGCTGCGATTGCTCGTGGTGTTTTGAACATGGATACTCCAACTACTCTGGAGACATCAAGAGAGTCCCGACTTTAGGCTCTATAACGCCCCCAAACCCACACCCCGCCACATGAGAAAGATGTAGATATGGAGACACTACTCTTTGACTTATGCTTTGACTCTTTTGACTAGTCAATAAAAAAATTTTCAGAATAAATATAAGGAATTGAAACAAGGCTGATATGACTAAAATGTCCAATAGATAAAAATGCGAAAGATAAATAAACTGGGAGTCTACATGACTCTCAACAACAAAAGGTTTAGTATTTTGGCAGATGACCATACAACTCAATTATTCAAAATAGAGAGATCTAATGATAAATGAGACTCCAAAGACATCCATGTGCAGATAAGATCCACCACAAGCTTCAGTCATCACATACCATCAGCATCAGAAATCCACAACAGCCTAATTACCTATAAAATTCAACACAGGAGAAAAAATATCCCATGAACATAAAACACTTAGTATGTAAAGCATCAAGTACATAAGATAAATAATAATCATTAGCATGAATAAGAATATCAATATGACATTAAATCAGACTTTTTATACTATAATAATGATCAGCATGATAAGTACAATGGTACAATCATACTCTCCTGGAATAGCATTAGGGGTTCACACCTACCATCTACCCTGGAACAACATCAGGGAAATCATCCTTATCCTAGGAATGCATCTACCCTGGAACAACATCAGAGAAATAACAATATCCTGGAACAACATCAGAATTGTATCTCATGTCCTAGAACAATATCAGAATATAGATAGAGTAAATCATATCTTGGAATAACATCATGATTATATCTCTGCTCTCGAACAACATCAGGACATAATAAAATACAAGATCGTTGTATTAGTGTAAGTACTTTAATATGAAATCTTTTTAGCAATCTTAGATCTTATCTCATTAATGTGTTCAGATGACTTTGGGATAATTTAATTAATTGCTCATGAGTCTTCCAGGTATGCCGACTTCTAGTGGTGGTGCACTAACCATGGTCAATGCCTTAAAAGGAGAGGATGCACATGAATCCTCTTCGTTGAAGAGCGGGAGCTTGCTGAACAACATGAACCAAGTAGTAGCCACACTACCCGCCCTATATAATTAACACTGCGGCTCCAAACAATGGTTGACGTCCTACTTGTGTTATTAATCTTACACCCTTACCTCAACAAGGTCCTTAGGCTTTCTCTAGAATGTAACCTATCTATAATCAGAATCAAGAATCAAAATCAAGGATTAAGGTTCCTGCCTACTAGGTCTAGGTTGCGGACCGTATGATTAGAAAATGGTTCGTGTCCTATAGGGTCAACACGGGTCGCGTTAGGGTGACGCGAGCCGTGTGGTGTCTAGGGTTTCCTCCACCGCCGCTGCGTTTGTGTCTGCCTCATCGCGTTATGCCACGTCTCATGCTGTACTCTGCATTCGTGTTTGCTAGTCGTGCATCACGTCTGTCCACCGCGCTCTACGCCCGTCCAACACGCTCTGCGCCCGCCGTTGTGCTCTGCATCGCCTGGTCGCATCCTGGAGATTCAATAAGGGTCGCGCCAAGGTGGGACGGACCGTGGGTTTTCTAGGGTTTCGCGTCGACATCATCCCAGATCGCGTCGTCTGTCATTGTCCTGCGTGCACCTCCGGTGTTCGCCGTAGGCCATGTCCGCCTGCCGTGCACCACGTTCGCTTGGCACGCCCCGCGCCCATCCGCCCCGCTCTGAGTTTCATCAGTTTCCCGATTGACACATGTCCTAGGGTTTGATCGGCTCCACGTCGCGCATCGGGTCTCCACGACGCGGTCCGTGTCTAATCTACGCGGGCCGTGTCAGGTCATTTTCTCCGGCCTCAGTAGCTGTGTGATTTTGCCGAATTTCAGGGTCATTTTTTGTTGTTTTCGGGTTCGATCTCAACAAATTAATGAGGAAAAACTTTCCTTTCAATGCCCTCACAAATATAATACAGATCTCTAGAAAAAACGAGGGAAAATCCAAGAAAACATGTCAGGTTCATCACAACATCTTATGTACAAGGAATCCGTCTGGAAACATACCTTCGTATTCGTCGGGGTTTGTCCTAAGCTTTCGGGGACGTCCTCTTTGACGTCTCTCTTGTTGAGATGGAGGATCTTCCTCTCCTAGGACCGGCCACAATATTTTGAATAAAAAAAATCTATGGCTCAAGTCCTAGGGTTTATTTGTAATCCAAGAGTCCAAGTTTATTGGACAATCAATAAATTTTAAATTTTGAATAACTAGGATTTTGATTTTTATTTCCTAGTTATGAAGATATCTTTGGAGGAGATAAAATATGAGGAGATAAAATTTGAGGGGATTTGAAATTGAAATTAGTTGTAGGGTATATTTTTGAAATTTAAAAATCTAGGGAGTTACACCAACATCTATGTACCAGTCGAACCTCAGCCTTCTTCTCTCCTACCTTGCCACCATTGACTTTGTTGCCAAATTCCTTAGCGACACCAGTTGGGGAAGTCCCCCAACAGAGTTTGCGGCGTCGTCCTCTATGACATCAATGCCACGATATGCGGCGGATGTCGTTGAGCAGGACATCTGTCATCTATGCCCTTGCAACAAGGAGGCAGGGGCAGTGGTTTGGTACAACAACTGCAGGCTCCGCTTCTCCAACTAGCGGTTATCCGGCGACGGTGGAGAGCTTGTGTTATGTCAAGAAGAAATTGGGTAATCCAAATATATTATTGATTATTTATATTTAAAATTTTAAGGCTCATCGTATTACCGTGTTTAGTTAATTACAATACTCAATTATTTTTTACATTACATTGTAATTTAAATTATCATCTTGTTCTTGTTGGTAATTCACATCTTTCCAGATTATTAGTATAGTGAGATACATTTTGACAAATTTATCCATTCAATCGAATTTTTGAATTTTATTATTTTATTAAAAATATTATTGTTCAACGTGTTCTTAATTTCTTAAGATTATTTTATGAATTATAAACTTCATATATTTTGTCCAAACTCAATTTTGTATTTGTACCTTTTTGTTTATACAAAAGAATATATTGGTAAAGTTCAACATTTTGTGATGATATTTTAATAATTTTTTTAACAATTTAAACTATAATTTATGTTTACTAGTACTTACCAAACACTACAATATGATATTATTGATAATTTATAAAGTGGCGATATATTTTAGTGGTGATCTAGTACACCAAACGACCCTTAAGAGATGGTGTAAACTGAAGAAGTAGAAGAAATAAGAGATTGTTAGAAGAAATAAGAGATGGTGCAAATTGAAGAAGTAGAAAGCGAAACTATAAAAGAAGCGAAACATGAAAGTGGACGAAACAAAAGAACAAGAGATACGGAAAGTAAGGGAAGTACAAATCAGAGCATAAGCTGAAGAGAAGACGAAAACCAGAGCAAAAGCATAAGCCAGAGCAGAAGCAGAAAAGGACGTAGAAGGCACCAGTGAAGCAAGGAAGGAAACAAGTATCAGCAAAAGACAATGAAAAATCCAATACATTTTAAAGACTTTCTAATGTAAGAAAACTTTTGAAGAAGTTGTCAGAAAAGAAGGGGAAAAGTGTCGGAAAACAACATATAAATGAAGAAAGAGAGAAAGAAAAAACTTATCGGTAATAAAAGTCGGCTTCACCTTTCTTGGAGCATACAGGAGCTCGAATCCCAACCTTCATCTTCTTGTTCTTTCAACCCCGAACCTTTCAGCTTACATCCACCTCTCGCTTCCTTGTCTCAATCACTTCTGCCCTCGCGCCTTCATTTTGGCCTCCGGTGCATTGATGACATCCTTGCAAGGTGGCATCACGATAAGATTGCCTACCGTAGCCGCTCACGATCGTCGTACCCGAACCCTAAGACACACACGACAAGAAAAGAGAGAAGTGAGTGGTGGAGAGAGAGAGAGAAAAATCACCTTCACCCATTTATATTTTCCGTGGGCAGAATCGACGAGGGAAGCATCTCGACTCGTGTGTGAGCAATTGGGCCTCGACAGAGTTGGCTTTCATAGTACCAACCAACTCTTAGTAGAGAGGTTGGCACCTTGCTATCTCAGGTCAAGGGTTCAAGTCTAATATGAGACGTAGTTTATTTTCATTTCTTGTATTAGGCCAATGGCCTCCTTATGTAAAAAAAAAGTGGCTTCCATAGTGAAATCACTATAGTAACATTTGTGAATTCTATTGCAATTTAACAAGATAAAATGAATTATAGGTACGAGCACAACATTTGGTGCAATTTGATGTTTTCATTGGGCACACCATTTATCGGTACACAACATATATATATATATATGTATATATATATATATATATATATATATATAAATAGGAGATTTCCAAAGTTGTAAACGACCAAGAACCGGAGTGCATCCATAATTGCAGGTGAAACAAGTTCAAGAACACGTACAGGTGGAGGGCACTCGATGGGCAAGGATGGAGGATGTTGTTGGTAAACTGAAAAATTTAGTTGAACAACAATTTCAAACATTTACATAAGTGATGAGCTCTTTGAGTTTGAAATATGAAGCTTGGACTGTGGAGATGCTCTGCCCAAGACAACAATCATGATCATATTTCATAGTGTCTACATCAAGAATTGGAGACAATTCTATGTCAACAATACTAGGATTCTTGAAGAATATAAATCAGGAGGCTCCAAAATTCTAGGCGAAGATCCACTCGAATGGATCTTAAAAGTCGATCAATTCCTAGGTTTTTATGAAGTATCAAAATAAGATCAGATTACAGTGGTTGCTTTTTCCTTTGAGGGACCGACTCTACAATGGTATCAATGGATATATTAAAACAAACAAATTAGCTCATGGTCACATTTCATTAAAGCACTAGAAATCAGGTTTTGCCCATTTGAATTTGAAGATTTTCAAGGAGCATTGTTAAAATTAACTCAGTCAAAAAAAGATCAAGTTTTGCTTTATATGTAGATGTCTCATGGGTGCGACAAAGATATTTTTTCGAGCGTGTTTATCTATTTTGTTTTTTTTACCCTATTAAGTCATACATACTAGGTGTTAGCTCACGAGAGGTAACCCTCCCTTGCATTTGGGTCCTGTAGATAATCAAGTTTATATGATGATGATGATGATGATGATGATGATGATGATGATGATGATGATGGTGGTGATGATGATGATGATGATGGTGGTGGTGGTGATGGCATGGATGACGAGGAGATTCATGACGACCTACATGATTGCAAATAGCATGGACTGTCTAGTTAGATTTTAGTAAATAATAATGATGTAAAAATTAGTTTTGAATTTTATGATGTTGAGTATTAATTTATTTAGATATGTGACTTTAGTCCCTTATTTTAATTTAAGACTTCAACAAAAAAAATTGTATATTTAAATCTCCATATATGTGTACATAATATTGATCATAGGGTCAAAAATAAAATTAAAATATGAAATATTAAGTACGAGTAATGTCTCTAAGGACCCTCTGAACAAAAATTGGAGCGAGCTTTTTGGGTACACCATCTCTCCTCTTCTCGTGATGAGGAGATGATATCCCCTCTTTGCACCCCTACCCAGAAGTGATTCAAGAACGGAGGCATCATATTCCTTTCTCTATCAGATGTTAAGGATGGGTGTGTGCCACCTCTAACAAGGGTGCAGGCCGCTCCCCCACTCACTTCTTCTAATTAAGGAGAAGTGGTGAGAGGGGTTCACATCTCCAAAGGAGGGGTTGGCAATTTGCAATAGGGGTGTTCAGCGAATCAGTTCAACCCGATGAACCCGATCAACCGAATCGACTCAATCATGCTTGGATTAGTTCGGATCGTTAATCGGGTCGAAACTGATCTGACTCGATCAAAATCCGATCACCTATGGGTCGGGTATGAATTTAAATTTTTTAACTTCGAATCGACCCAATGATCTGAACCAAAAATATTTTTTATTTCTTTGTGTGATATAACTGAATCAGTCCATTGATATTTTTAAACTTTTATCAAAATATTTAAATATTCACTTTCAAATTTGGAGAGATATAAGATAATTAAGTTGTACGAATATTCAACATTAAAAACATTATCACAATTACCTTTTAAACAATATTTCCATATTATATGGCAATTGATTTAATATTTCCTTTTTAATTAAGATCTTGCCTATTTGATATTTTTTCATTTTGAAAGACAAAAATGATGATCTAATAGTGGAAATACTTTGTATTTGGTAAATATTTAATGACTTGTATTTTATTTTGTGCCAACATAATTTTCTATCAAACATACACATATATTGCAGAGTAATTTTCGGGTATAGTCCCTCAACTTTGCTCATATTTCACTTTGATCCCCAAATTTTAGTTTGTAACAAATTGTCCCTTAACTTGCAACTTGCTCGTTGAAAGTCCCTTCACCTACGATAGCAGGTTTTTCCGATTTTTACTCCACGTGGTAAAGCCACGTAAGTAAAAAATAAAAAAAAATAAAAATATTGACGTGGAATTTAAATATTTTTTGAATAGTCCTTTAACTTTACTCGGTTCCCATTTTGGTCCCCTAACTTTAAATTGTAACCAAACGATCCCCTAATTTTAGTTTGTAACTAAATGATCCTTGAACTTTATAATACGTTCACCGAAGGTCCCTTTTTATCAAACATTGTTTATCATTTTTTTGTCCACGTGAGAATACGAACATTAATATTTCTTGTGTGGATGTTGTTGTATGTACATGTGAGAATAAAATGAACATATAGAATATTTTAGTTTTCATCTCATGCAAAAATAAATGATTTTTATAAATTTCATCGAAAAAGGAAGGTCAACAGCCATCAGAGTTTGGGAGGAAGATGCACGTACTGGTGAAATTTGATGGCGATCGATATCCATTTTTTGAATAAAAATTATAAAAACCACTCTTGTAGGAGATGAAAAGTAATAATATTTAAATTTGATAAAAAGGGACCTTCGGTGAACGTATGATAAAGTTGATGGACCATTTAGTTACAAACTAAAATTAGGGGACTGTTTGGTTACAATTTAAAGTTGGGACCAAAATGGGAACCGAGTAAAGTTAAGGGACTATTCAAAAAGTATTTAAAATTCACGTCAATATTTTTATTTTTTATTTTTTACTTACGTGGCTTTACCACGTGGAGTGAAAACCGAAAAAACCTGCTATCGTAGGTGAAGGGACTTTCGACAAGCAAGTTACAAGTTAAGGGACCAATTTGTTACAAACTAAAATTTGGGGACCAAAATGAAATATGAGCAAAGTTGAGGGACTATACACGAAAATTACTCTATATTGCACAATAAAATTAGAGGAAGAAAATTTAATCGGATGATCCGAATCGAATCAACCCGACCCAATTAAGATCGATTTGGTTTGGATTCGAAGAAAAATTTGAGCGTAACCCGACCCAACCCAATCCGACTAATTTTGATCGAATTGGTTCGGGTTTGGGTCGGGTCAAATTCGACCCATGAACACTCCTAATTTGCAAGGAAAGGGACAACACACCAGCATCCTCACTTTTTTTCCAAAAAAATCGTAAAAGATATAATTAGAATTTTATAATGAATTAAAACTAATCTAAATTAGACTTCTCACATTTAAATTCGGTGAATCAAGTTTGGTTGACAATTGACACAACTAGTTTATTATTTTTGTGTTCTAGGAGCAACGAAAGTCAATAGTTTTGAATTTAATTCTTAAAGTCATTAACTTGATTAAGAAATTTATTGTCATATTCTAGGACGTGATTTAGAATTAGTACGATATTAGTAGCCTTACAGACCCGAGATCCATGCGGGCATTAAAAAAAAATGTAAACACTACTATAAAAAGTTTAGACTAAAGCTCTCTTTGAAAACATAACTATTTGTAAGTGGATTGGAGCAACGTTCCATGTCTCGAAGTTATTCAACCAAGTGTTTCAATTTTGAAATACGCCTTTAGGGAAATGATGTTTACGACGACTACGAGGTAAATGAACCGGAACAGATGAAACAATACGACTGAAATAACACTAACTAAAATAGTTGGCTGCAAATCACATTTAATTTATTCATTTTAACATATCAAATTGTAATAAAAGGTAGCACGAACACTGATAAAATTTTCAATAAATGACTTAAAAAAAACTTAACAATTAAAATTCAAGACAAGAAATACATAAATAAAGAGTTGATGATAGACTTAATTCTTTTTTCTCTACCAACATCTTAAAAGAAAATACAAAGGGCAAGCGATTATATATATGAACAACAAAAAGAAGTTTTGCAACAAAAAAAAAAGAATTAGGAGAAAAGGGAATAATAAGAAATTAAGAATGGAACAAGCAAAGATGGATCTAGAGGATAGGAGGAGGATAAGTCACGTATGAGCTGGAGATGTCCCAAATCTTTTGGAGCTCTCCCATTGGCTCAAAGCAAGACGCGTAGATCCTGCTCTATCTCTAGCCACAAGTGTCCTCCTCCCTCCCTCCTTAACATCTCGTCCTCTAACCATCCTAACACTCCCACGCCCTCTCCAAGAATACCTGCATTCCACCACACAAAGGGAGGGAACGGCAATTCCTTGTGCTAACATGGCGTCCGCAGTTATGGCAGCCTCCGCCGGCACCGCCGCGGCGGTGAAGACCACCCCATTTCTCGGCCAAGGCAGAGCCGCCAACCCCCTGAGGGAGAACCTTGCACTGGGCAATGGAAAGTTCACAATGGTAAGCTGCTACGCTTCGATCACTTCATGATGGATGGATGTACTAAGTTATGTAGCTCGAAGTCTGATTGCTGTGAATTATGTAAAAACCAGAGCAATGATTTGTGGTACGGACCGGACCGCGTCAAGTACTTGGGACCGTTCTCGGCTCAGACTCCATCCTACCTCAAAGGAGAGTTCCCTGGCGACTACGGCTGGGACACCGCCGGGCTCTCTGCTGATCCCGAGGCGTTCGCTAGGAACCGAGCCCTCGAGGTAAATTATATGCATGCCTCCATGCACCTTTTTCCTTCCTTGCATCCCCTTAACACTTGAGCAGGGCAGCTGATGGATATATAACTGGTTGTCTCAGGTGATCCACGGCCGATGGGCGATGCTGGGAGCCTTGGGCTGCATCACGCCGGAGGTCCTTGAGAAGTGGGTGAAGGTGGACTTCAAGGAGCCAGTGTGGTTCAAGGCCGGTGCACAGATCTTCTCAGAGGGCGGGCTGGACTACTTGGGCAACCCCAACCTGGTGCACGCCCAGAGCATCCTGGCAGTCCTCGGCTTCCAGGTCCTGCTCATGGGCCTCGTCGAGGGGTACCGCATCAATGGCCTGTCGGGAGTCGGCGAGGGCAATGACCTCTACCCAGGCGGCACCTACTTCGACCCACTTGGCCTTGCTGACGACCCGGTCACCTTTGCAGAGCTCAAAGTTAAGGAGATCAAGAATGGCAGGCTCGCAATGTTCTCCATGTTCGGCTTCTTCGTTCAGGCCATTGTCACCGGCAAGGGACCGCTCGAGAACCTCTTGGACCACCTCGACAACCCTGTGGCTAACAATGCATGGGTTTATGCCACCAAGTTCGCACCAGGTTCTTAAGCCTTTTCTTGATGAGCTGTTGTAGATTCTCAATGGAATGCTGTGTAAAATCCATATTGTGTAACAAAGTTCGCTATTTCTAAGATGTGCTGGATGACACTGTGACTAGTAGATGGAAAAGTTTAGCAGCATTTACCCTGATTGCATAAAAAATATGAATTCTACACAACTAAAGTTTGAATGAATTGGAAGGAAAAAAGATAATCAATTACTCGGATCAGAAGCGGAAGGGCAAGAATAAAACATGCCCATATGAAAGAATAAGTCACTATGGAAAAATTAATTACGAATCAAAATGCAAATATCAATATTCATAGAACATCTTTCCAGTTCCAAGCGTACCACTCAACAATGCCCATATGCATATCAGGGTCAAAGTTTAATAATTATTGATGCCCAGAAAGGACACAAGATAAGAATTGAACTATTTCAGGTTCTTTGAATTCATATACAAAACATACAAAACTGATATGTGCTGCTGAAGAGGTTAATGTATGATGACAGAGGCCGAAACTTGAACTACTCATGCTCAGTGTTTGGAGAAAAAATCTTGTGTTAGTGATGAGAAATCATAATCGTTGAGTGATTGATTAGGAGTGGTAGAAAGAGAAGCGGATGCGGAATGACTGCCAACTCCACCTTTGGGCACTTTGTTAGAAGGCTCGACTGATCCAATGGAAGGTATGCTGCAAAGATCAAGGGTGAAATTTAAATAGGTACAGTTACAGAATAAAATCATTGGAAACAGGATGTGTGTTCAGATGTGCATATCATGAAGCATACTCTAGTTTAGAAAAAAAATTAGGACTACATATTCATCTCAAATGTGAATCTGCAGCTGCCTAAAGCAAGTTTTAGTAGATGCATTTTGTAAGAAAGCTTTGACCCTGATGTGCATATTCATAAAAGAGGCAAAAAAATTGTAAACAACTTTTACCTAGACATAGAAAGAGAACCATATCCTCCAGTTAGATGCGCATGCTTGATGCTTCCTATCTGCCATAACAAAAGGAAAGAAAGGGAAAAGTTATCAGAGTTGCATTCATTACTTTCTTCTATGTCCATTCAAGTCCAGTACCTGATTTAAGTTGTTGGCATGCTGCGGTCCAGAGAGTGGTAACACTCCTGGAACTTGAAAATTAAGGTTTGCCCAGTTTTGTGTTGGGAATACAATAGGTCCCTTCAGATCATTGGCACCCAGATGAGTTGCACCGGAAGATGGTGATGGATTTGCACCGTTCGTTTTAGCTGCAGCCATGAGAATAGCCTGCTGGTGGGAAAGGACTGCCATCTGTTGTTGGTGAATGGAATATGGGGATACCATGTCAGACTGCAAAGGATGCATCAGTCAATATTCAAAAATAACATTTGATCAATCTAACTACAATGGAGATGTAAGGATTTAGTATAATAAGCAAAAAGCATGTGCCACCATAAATGAGTTATATTTTGAGGGGGACCAGAAATGAGTTACCAAAACTAAAACGGTTTGCAGAAATATCTGATAATATTTCAAGCTAATTCATTGATATTAAAATGTTTAGCAGAACCAACCTTATCAAAGAGACTCATTATATCATTTTTTATGTTCGTCTTGGATTTCTGTGAAGTAGGTAATGGCATAACATCTGGTGAGTCCTTAAACAAGTCCTCAATGCCTGATGTAGCTTCTCCCTTACTTTCAGCATATGCTGTGGCTTTGTTAATATCTTCACTATTGGTTACTTCTGCAGCTGCATATGATGCACAATTGAGCAATCATGGACTTGATAGTGGTCATTCTAATCTAGAATTAACTGTTCAACACCAAGGAAACCAAATATAGAGAAAATGGGCATGATGGTGAGAAAGACAATGGAAATGACTGCTTAGAGCAATATGCAAAAATTCTAAGGCAAGTTGGAGAAGTGCAAGAACAGAAAATAACACTTATACTAAAGTTACATTTAAAGTTGGCCCAATTGTCATCATCAACTGAAGATGGTTCTGCTCCACTTTCATTTGTTCCCACCACAGGAGGTATGTTAAAGAGATCAACAGAGTCATCAACTTTATCTGAAGAAGGTTTTGAATCATCAATTTTGGCATGATCCACTTCTAGAGATTCTGCTACCCAGGTTCTTATTGGTTCTGCTTTTGATCCAGCAGATACCTGTTCATATATTTAGCTGTTAGGAATTGAGCAATCTAGCAACAAATATACTTTGTAATGAAATAAAACTTTGATTGTTTCATCAGTATATAAAAATCCAGAAAGTAAAACATAATGAGAAGATAACACTATTATCAAAGTTTTATGATAAGTAAATTGCATATCAAGATTACCGGGCTTGGTAATTTAGGAACAACTGGTATGTTTTTCTTCATGTTTTGTGGTGAAGTATCCTTGTTTTTAGAAGATTGGTTGTCATTGTTAAATCCATATACACCTGTATCATCAGTTATTTTCTTTTCAGATGTCTCTTGTTCTTGCAACTTCAATGGTGATTCTGAAGGTTTATTCCGGGCTATCCACCTTTTATCTTCATATCTAGAAGATCCAAGTATGAGTTGTGTTAAACAGATTCAAATGGAAGTTTCATAATGAAATATTAAAAAGAGTGTATAAAGAAAACATAATCCATACTTTGCGCGAATAAAATTCTCAATTCCTACTCTGTCATAATTTGATGGCAGTTCTGCTTCCCAGTAACTATTCGCCTTTTCATTTCCCATTGCTGTGTATAATGAAAACACACATCGAAAGGGTAAAATCTACTGAGATCATCCAGCCAAAGACAGATCAATTATAGACATATATAATACACAGCGAGATCAAGTGAAGTGAAACCTTGAGGATTATCATGATACTTACTTTGCATAAACGTAACCTGCTCAGGAAGCCATGTGTCAAGTGTCGCAGACCTTACCTGTATTAACATTTTTATCAGATGGAAAATGCTTCTGCATAATCTCAAACACCCATACACCTTAAATTGTGTTACCATTTTAATCCAAAGTGTAAAGAGCAACAAAGCACATGATCTTTTTTGATAGAGACAAAACACAAAATCTTTGATTTACTAAACTTTAGGACTAGAAATCCATTGACATTCATGGGATTTGACTTTCTGAATACTTTCTTCAAATCTTGGCTCAGAATGAAGATGATGTCATTTTAATGTAACCCATGATTCAAATAAACAGCAAAACTTAAATATTCTAATTATATAAGCTTTAACAAAAAATCCTAGAAGAATCATGAAAGCTCACCAGAAAAACCTATTTCTATCAATACAACATGATGGCTAATAATATCTCTAGTCATCCTTATTCACTCCAAGGTTAAAAAGAATCTCATAGGGAAAATAACCAAGTATAGCTCTATACCCGGTGTACAACACTCATATTTTATCATATGACTGATTTCATTGTCATGTAACATGATTAAACTCATCATGTAACTCATAAGATGAATTAATATATGCTCATCGGACAAATCCAACAATCTAAAATAGCATATAAGGGTAAAGAAGTCGTGATTGTAAAATAAGTAAAAAGGGTTCATATGATCCAATGACCATGATTATGATCAAACTCACTATTTAATTAATAAAACAAATTATTTTTTTTATTAATCAAATGGACAATATCCTACTCTACACTAAGTTTAAGGCGAGGCATTCTATGCTCCCATTTTTCTCTCCCATAACAAAGGTAAAAAAATAGTATATATTTTTCAAACAGGATGTATGTCGTATTAATCATCAGGTGCACTAATGTCGTATGATCTACAGTCAGTAGAACAGGAAAGTCTTTCACTCTTTTTAGGGAGATAAGAGAGACAACGAAAATCAATATTTCCTTTCAGCTAAAAAGAATATTATATGACTGGCAGAACAATTTGTTATTGCAAATACTAGCTAAGATAAAGGACGTACCGTGCACCATTTCACTGCATACAGTGCACCATTAAATTAAAATCTAACAGTAAGGAAAGAGAAATGAAGGGATAAAAAGTTTAGACTTCTTTCTCAAAAAAAGTTTTGACTTTATTAAGAGTGGAAGTAAATAGGATGGTTGGATTCTAATCTAACAGTTGACTACATCATATGGTGCAAATGGTGCACTGCACCATCCCTTAATCCCAAATAGTATGGCATATAATACCATGACTAAGAATAACTTTTGAGTGAAAAATGCACTTGCAGCGAGGAAGAGTACAATAGTAAGCGGGAATGGGAAATCTTATGAGCAAAGCTATAGTAAGTGTTGATTCGTCATGTACAATAGTGTAAGTTTTTATTTTCAAGACAAGTACAATAGTATAAGTTCTTATTAATGTATACTAGAAACTTATGAAATTCCATGTAGCACCAGAAAAGACCTTTGATATGTGGACACCCAAACTTCTGTGAATTCCTGAACACTGCATGCAAATGAAGATTCCCAAATTTACACTTGCCCATCTGGGACCTCTGCAAGATTATGAACAAAAATGGACTTCATATATTTAGTATCATAAATATATAGCAATTTGCAGGTAAGCAAATAACCACTAAAGAAAACCCTGAGAAGAAAAACAACAGTAATATTCACTAAATCCGTGACAGGTTGCTTTAGTCATATATGATGCAGACATGTGAAATAGTATACACAGTATAATATGTATTTTTATGAAAAAGGAACAAGAGCGGCAACCATAGGAGCCCATCAAGCCAAAAGATGCACTGTTTCAGTATCCACTTAATGCCTTTAACTCACTATAAATTAGGACTCGGTATACAATGAAAAATTTGTGAGCATCATTTACTGAAATGAACAGGCAGTGCGAAATGCAAACAGAATTATGTCAATTTTGTGGTAGCGCCTAGTTAACAAAATCTAGCAACTATTAATGAAAATTGAGTATATTGAAGCATAATAGTTTAATTGCATGGGAATTTAGACAAATTTTACAAATGGACTGTAGCTTAATTTTGAACAGGCTAATACCTACAAGCTTACTAATTAGTTCACGAATCATGCGGATGCTTAGCATTAAAACAATGTCAGTAGTTCGGCAAATACAAGAGCAGCAAGATCCTGGATCTTACTTGGACTTGCAATCAGCACATTCCTTGTTCTCTGGCAGTCTGAGAAGGCCCTCCAATATCTGCAAATGTAAACAAAACAACGGGAATCCAGAACATAAAAAACTAAAATTTCAGAAATCAAACAAGATATAATTGGCAAGGTTAATATGAGTCACTATCGGCAATCACTAGAAATAAAACATGAAACAAGGTCTCAGATAATTGTATGAACCAAGGACTCATTGGCTTGATTTCTCTTTTCAAATGCATCAAACTAACGGATCATATGCCACAGAAGAATCTGGCTCAAGCAGAAGGAATCGTACAATAAATTATAGAAGAGATCCGATGACTAAATTGGGAACACGTAAAAACCCCTAACTTGATGCAATTTCACTAGAATTGAGCTAAAAAATTGACTTCCGTTCTAATACATTGGTCCTATATGAAGCGATTTCGATCCGCAGAATTCCTCGGGACATTTTCCCATTGCGAATTGATTAATTGCGCAAAACGGATCTCCAAAACATTTCCATCAAATTAATCACAAGATCGCAACCCTTTGCCGCGGAGACGACAACTAACGTCGGAAAAGATCAAGAAAAGGGTGTCCACAGGGGAGGAAAAGATGGAACCTTTCGGTGCTTCTCGTTGAGCTCCTTGGTGACGGAAGCCTTCTCGTTCATGGCGATCCCTGCAAGCTATGGATTCCCCGGAGCTGCTACGACCTCTTGCGATGGGGCGAAGTATGATTAAGTTCCAGTTCGAGATCGGGATCGAGAGAGAGAGAGATGTTGAGCTAAATTTCCGGGGAGCGGAGTGAAAAAAAAACGGGTTGGATTTATAATATATAGATTTCGAGTGGTTTATTTTAATCCACCAGCTCCTGGCTCACGCGCACGTGCGAATGGGTGGAACCGACGCTTCTGGTGGCGTGTCTGAGAGGGCGATCCGAAGTTTTGGAACGGGAGGAGACAAATAAAGAAAGGGAGCGGAGTTGGCTACAATGATAAAGAAAGAGAGATTTTGAGTTCAAAATTTTTAAACATAATTTTTTTATTAAAATTTTGATTCGTTTATAATTAAAATTTTAATTTAAAATATAAATTAATCGGAACTAATAAATTTTGGACAATCCAAAAAAACGAGGGAGACTATTATTATTGTTTGTTCAATTGATTTTATATTTTTTCTCAATTGAATTTTCTGGATGATCGTGGAAGTTTTCACACACAATTTAAAATTTTACAGATATATAAAAAAGTAAATTATATATATATGAGAAATATTAGCGTGCATAAAAAAATGCACCGTGCATACACAGACTCTGGGTCTTTGGATCAGTATCATTTTAATTCAACGATACAAATTGTCTTTATTTTAAACTATCGGATTGAAAGTGATCCTGATTCAAAAGCCCAGAGCCTATGTGTGTATGCACGGTGCATACACAATTTATGTATGCATGCTAATATGCCTATATATATATTCATAAAAATAACGTTAGAACACATCGACATTGGGGCATGAAAGCAGGTATTCAGCACCCAACACACATAGCCAAGGAGCTAGCCAAGGAGCTAGTCCCAAATTTATCACCAACCAATTTCTTGTTCTCTTCAAAAGTGCCAATATACATTGCTCTTGCTCTTACGGCGAATTCCAATGAGTAGAAATAAATAACTTTATGATTATTCGCTAATTTATCTTAATGTATGGTAAATAATGAATCAATGCAAAAATTTATAAAAAAGTCTTTAATTAAATTTTGCACGAATATTAGAACTGTTCACAATCTGATCGTTACGATAAAGCGAAAAATATTAGTCATTAGTCATTATATGTGATGAAGCGTGAAATACACGTCGTGATATATGCACGATGATAAGCTAGCATATGTGTTGCGGATATCAAACGAGAGAGAATATGAGATTTATAAAATTCATTCTTAACTAATTACATCCTTGAACAATGATAAAAATATTATTGATGAGAATTTTACATAAAGGATAAACAAAATGACTAGACGATCATTAATCTTAACTCCGAAAAATTTATATTCAGACGCTCTCATAACAAAATACGAATTCTCCTCGTATAATATATCACATAAAATAGTAATCCTCATAAAATATGATATCTATGACAAAAAAAAAAAATTAAAAGTTTGATTAAAAAATATAATAAACGTCCGTATGCGAAAATGTCTTTAACCGTGGAGCTATCATAATTTGAAAAACAAATATACTTTCAGTTAGATTAAGAATTAAGATATTATCAACCACGACATTAGTTCTCTTGTTATAAGTGAAATCATCATAATCTAGACGGATCAGACGAACTTTAGTGATGTAGCATCACATAAGATCGATGGTGAAACGAATAAATATTTTAATTTTAGTATCTTTATTTGAGATTGCTTTCATGATCGAGAAGATTTTCAATCGATGAAGTTAGGGTGGATGATAAGGAATTTCTTTCTGCACACAAGTTTTTTTTTTTTTTGTTGAGAGCATCATAACTATATATATCCCATGTAAGATGATACATATTAGTGATAGCAAAAACTTTATATAGGATAGAAGGCAACCCAAAAAATAAAATAAAATATTTTGATCTCCGGTCTAACGGGCTCCGGAGGATCTGGTCTGGTTCGGCCGCTAACAGCTCACCGGTTCGGTAGTGCACCCGTCGCTTTATATATGGCCCAACACAAATGGCATCCCCTCCCAAGCCCTTTCATTTTTTTTCTTTTATAATAAAAAAATATCGCCAACCCTCGAGGTCGAGGCACCGTTCTTTACCTCTTTCGCTCCGGCAACGATGGCGGCTCGGGCGGCTCTTACGGCCGCGGCTTCCACACTGTCCCGTTCCGCCGCTGGGACTCCGGCGGCCAGACTCATTCCTCGACGTGGCCTCGCCGGTGGGGGAGGTTCGTTTCTAAATCTGATTCTCCCTTTTCGATCTCTCTTCGATATCATTCTTGAGCTTTTGCCTTAGGCTTTCGATGTTGTTGCTGTCGTTTGATGTTTCTGTTCTTGATGTGGAACCTGTTGTTCTTGATGCTATTGCTATCATTGTTCGATTTTTCTGCTCATAGAATTCTCCATTTGGAGGGGAATGCGAGCCATTTCATGCGATGTCATGTCAGATTTTGTTATAAGAACCTTTGAATTTTGTTGGGATTTAGTCATCATCTGGATCAATGTGATATGGGCACTAAGTGCGTGTGTGTAGCTTCATAAATCCAAAGCTCAGGTGAAGAAGGAAAAAACATCCACTGACAAGATCTTTGTTTAAAGGTGAAAAAGGAGAGGGGAGGTAGTTCTTGTGCTACACTATTTGATTGTATCAAGAGGGGGAATCAAAGTATGGGTTTGCTGAGTTCTTGTTCTACACGGTTTGCTGAGTTGTTTTTGTGGGTTTGGAAGAAATCAAAGTAAAATGTTGAATCAAGGGAATTTTATGTGTTGCTGAATTTTGTCGGAAGGGTCATATGAAGGTCCCATGAGTTCCTAGCACTTGGATGTCCAAACCACAGTTTCAGCTGTATTACCATAAGTTAAAACTTTATAGCAATTACTAGAAGTTTAAGAAAATGTCTCTTGTTTCATGTTAATTGGTTTTGTGCGAAAATTATTGTTCCTAGTGCAAAATCATTATTTAGGGATGAAGGAGTGAATAGCCTAGGTGGTTGTGGTACTTGCTTGCTCCATTACAGTGTAGTTTGTACCTTTATTAAATATCGACAGAGCTGGATGAGTACAACCAAGATAGTCATCATTTTCACTCAAACACTTTAGCCTTCTCTAAATTTTAACTTTGAACTCCATGTAAGATAACTGAAGACAGCAGCTTATTTGACTCTGTGTTTGTTCAATGCATTTGATGCTACATGATGACTCTGAAGGACTTTTGTCACTGATACTGACATAAACTGAGGTCGTCTCTTCACAAAGAGGTTTCTAATATAATTATTCTTTATTGCAGATCATCATGGACCCCCAAAAATTAATTTCTGGCAAGACCCGCTTAGCCCATCCAAATGGAAGGAAGAACATGTAAGTTGTATACTTGAGGAATCATATTCAATTTAAAACCTTTAAGTTCCAGGAAACACAAAACACTTTGACTGTGAATTTCCTTTTGTAAATTTAAAATTATTTGATATAAAATGCCTTCCGTGTTGGTGACGCTGGAAGGCACAAAATCTTGGTAGTTCCAGTTTATAACTATGCCATCCCAAGTTCAGTTTACGTATATAGAACTTTATCTGACTCTTCTTTGTTTTTTAAAATATCTTCTTTATCATTTTCATTGCTGATCCTTTATGTTACAAATTTCTTCTTCTACTTTTTCTTCTTTCTTGTTAAATTGCATCTTCTATTTCTGATTTATTCTGCAGTGTAACAATGATGCCAAAATTATGCCTTCTTTTCATGCTCTATAAGCAGATTCTTTGCATTCTTGTTATTGAATATTTCAATGAAAGACCATTTTGCAGAAGCATAGTAAAGAATCTCAAAATGTTAGTGCTGCCTCATCAGTCCATTTCTCTATAACTCATTATTCTTTGCTTTTAATATGATCGTTTTGACTTAGCCATTCCTGACCACCATATCTTGGGCCATGAGGCTAACTTGCTGTTATAATGTCTTTGCAGTTCGTGCTTGTCAGTCTTGCTGGTTGGGGTCTCCTTATTTATGGAGGATTGAAAGCTTTTGGTGGAAAGAAAGAAAAAAAGGAAGAGGTATTTTCAAAAGTACTCACTCTGAAGCACCTTTGTCCCATTAATAAGCATCAGATCAATTTGGGTTGGATGATGTGTTACTGTTGCATTATCTTTTCTTTTCTTTTTCTATACTAATGAGGCCTGCTAAAGTATATGACCTTTTTAGAATCAACTAAGTATATCATAGGAAAGTGATATTAATTATATACTGTTTTTTCTCTCTCTTTTGGGTTACAGGTTGGAGAAAAATCAGCACATTAGATTACCCATTTGATCTTCTGCTACTTTCTTCATCTGATATTGCATGAATAAAGCCTTTGGAGAGAGGCCAAGGCTGCCTTTCGAAAAAAAGTTTTTGGTAAGATAGATGGCCATAAAACTCTGATGCTTTCTTGTAATTGCATTGAGTGGTGAGCTATGATGTACAAGAGCGACTCTTCTTTTACTGGATAAGGAATCACCACTGCCCTTTACTGTCCAGTGGAACACCATGCTTTCTTGGAAGTGTTGTATGAACTTTCTTGCTTTGCCATTGTTGTCAAAAGTATCTCTCAATGAATAGCATATTTCTCTATATAAAAAAGAAACGCTTATCATAATTTCTAGCAAACAATTTATTCCTAGTAGGTTCAAGTGTTAAGAGACTTAGAACCTGTTTGAAAAATTTTGTTAAATTTTTTGACGTTTTGAAAAATTATAGTAAGATACTAAAAATATCTTACAACGTTTTTTTTTTGATGTATAAACAAATTAAATTGTTAAATTATATTTTTAAATACATTGTAATTATAAAAGGAATAAAAGAGAAAAAGGAGAAAAAAATACAAAAATAAGAATAAATAATTATTTTATGACGTTACGTTATAAAAAAATATTACGATATAATAATTAAATATTTTAAAATTGTTGGACATTCAAATAGGTCCTTAACCTCATTGTATCAATAGAGGAGCTAAGGTTGTTTTGTCGTGGATAGGCAAAAAATAGTAAATGAATCCATGGATATGAATTATTGCAAGACAAAGCTATCCAGCTCTCCGCCGTCGCTTCTCCTGCTTACTACGTCTTTAGCCTTTTGCTCGCTGTGATTCTAATATGGTGATGCTACTTCAAGTATCAACTTCAGTTGCACAGTGGTTTCTTTGATAGCACTACCAGGGTAAAAAAAAAAGAAAAAAACAAGTAGTAGTCTGTTTCCGTATACGTTTCTGGTTCTTTTCACATCTGCAAAAATAGCTGCGTTCTTTTCTTGTTCCTGCTTGTTCATCAGCATCTTTTATGCTTCGACCCTGAGGAGACTTCTTCTCTGTTAGAGGTCAATGAAGTGTTACTTGCTTTGTTGCCGTCTGCTGCGGAGCACTCTCCTTTGATTGCAGTTGTTGCTTCAGTTCTTGGATTCCAGATTCTTTCTTTTTCAACTGCTTGGGGATTTGTGGTGATCGGCTCTGCTGCCTTCTCCATCATTCTGTTGATCTGATTCTGTTTATCTTCAAGGGCCTCCTCCATCTCCTTCAGCATCCTCCTGAGATTGGTGGCCTCGTTTTGTGCTTCCATGAGCTTGTCATTCAGCTCGACATTTCGGTTGATAAAGTAAATCGTCTTTGCTTTAATGTTTTCGAATCTGCTTTTCATCTCTTTCAAATCATTCTTCATATCAGAAAAAAAGAGAATATCAACCAGAATCATATCTAAATCTTTGTAGGCTAATAAAATGAAACATAATGTCAAGTGAAGCAAAGTATTGTCAACTTGTGCATATGTTTATACTACTGGTACTAAATTCATTTTGCTCAGATCTGAATCTTTTTTCATCCATAAACTGTTTCAGGTCCTAAAGAAACATTCTGAAATGCACTAAATAAAAATCAGCAAATGGCACTTAAGATTTCAGATATCTGAAGGTACATAAATTGTTACCTGCAAGAGGAGCTGGAGATTGAGCAGCTGCTGCTCTTGCTCGAGTATGAGGCGTGACATACGCCTTTCCGTGTGCTTGTGCAGCCATTCGACGCCCAGCAACGCGGCGCATGCCGCCAGAAGCAGCAGAAGCCCGTAATGCCTATTTTTGCTGTCGCCTGCCATCATGGACCTCCTCTTTATGTAAATTTATGAAAGAGGGTGGACTTCATTACAGTCTTGCAACGTAATGGCAACTGCTATCTGAGAGAGAGAGAGAGTGTAAAATTTCTTATCTAGTTTGGCCAACTGTTAGGATGTGAGATGGGAACCAGAGGATTTAAAGTAATTCATTTTCCAACGACGTTGACTTTGAAAATTGAATTCAATTAAAAGTATTTCAACGTGGTCCATAATGTATGCATTGACACAGATTTCAACGTGCACACGTGGTTTCCTTCGCTTTGGTGTTAGCTTGATTCAACTCAATCGGTAGTTTGACTTTTGAATATCAAAACCGGACTCGGAAATTGTTTTCTTTTCCCAATAAAGAACTTCTTCTTCATCATCATCATAAACAATTTCTAAAGCTGTTACTTTTTTTTTAATATCCATACATTTAAATAGCTCATATAGTGAGAATCTGAATATATATTCGTGCGATGTATGCGTTTGTTGATGCATATACCAACAGAATTCTTCTATCAAGTATCAGTCAATGTGTGAATAACCATTTTTTTTTTGAAATAGAAATTTAGATTAAGTAATAGAATTTGTGGAGTCCGAATGTAAAATATTTTACATACCCTGAGGAGGATTATCCTCTAAAAAATATCACAATTTGATTGACAATAAAAAATAACTAAAAAGTCTGCTGCAGTATTCGCAAATCGATTAATATATCTACATTTGAAATTTCTAAACGAGGTTATCAACTGCATGATGTCTTCAAATATGCTTCTCTTCCATTATGGAGTCTTTGAATTGCAGTTTATAATGTTCACAGCCAGAAAGAAAATATGATTCGATAATAAGATTGTGTAAGTACAGCTGAAGACAGCGTATGCGCCTTTGCCTGATGCTCCAACTTTCAGCTTCTAGTATCGAGTGGAATTTATGGTTTAGAGCTCTTGCACAGATAAAATTTGTATCAAAATATCTTATAATAAAACCTACCCCCCAAACTCATTTGAGCTCAAAAAGGACCCGCAAAGTTCATTTTGTGCAAGAATGAGGTGGAGGCTCTCAGTATGCCATAGTATGGCTCACTAGGGAAGTTCCCTCAGAAGTGTGGGGTTGGTACAACTCATGGTAGCTAGCCATGACATGCGTTTAGACTACATATGCGGTTGCATGGCTAGAACGAAAATGGGCATTCTTTTATGCTCTCCATATTCCCCATAGAGAAAGAGCAAAGATAGTTAGAAAACGAGGTCGTGACTCTCTGTCCAGATAATCTCCCTCAAGTATCCAATCCCCATCAGCCCAAGAATGCATAAAGTAAAAGTGGTAGCTAGTAGGATTGGAAAAGGTTCCAAACCTGAATGGCATAAGGGAAGCAGAAGAATAAGTGTTTTCGTGTTTCTGAAGTTGCCCCACAGAATGAACAACTAGATGAAAATGAAGTTGAATCTAGAGAGCATGTGTTTGGTTGGGAGTCTATTGTGTGCTAACTTCCAAATAAAAAAATGAACTTTTGGGGGAACCTTGATATCCCAAATAACCTTCAAGTCATGTCATCCTGCAAATGGTGGTGGTACATGTAGCTTACTAATATGGTTATAAACAAATTTTGTTGTTGGGTTACCAGAAGAGTCTGATACCCAGACCCACTTATCATCATAGGGAGAGGTCGACAGGTGTATTGATGTAATTTTATCTACTAAATAGGGATCATAATAATTTTTTAGAACATTTAGGTTCTATTCACCATTAAGCATGAGATCAACAACCATTAAGGAAGAGATATTAGAATAGACATTCACATAAGTAGACATAAAGCACAAAGGTGTATTAAAAATCCAAGGATCTTTTATATACATGTGTGAGGGATCCATTACCAATTTGTTTCCTGAGCCCACCTTTTATAAGTTCTATTACCCGTAAGAGAAGTCTCCAGCACCATGCATACTTTGTGAAATTGGTGAGGAAAGTGATGAACCATGGACGAGGATGTCCATATTTGTTAATAATTAGATTCTCTAAAGAGTTCTGATTGCAATTTAGAATAGTTATCACTCTTTTAGCTAACAAGACAGTGCGGATATGGTGCATGTTTCTTATGCCAAGGCCTCCATTTTGTCATGCTAATTGTACAGTTGGCCACCCAATAAGATGCATACTTTTTTTATCCCCTGAGGACCAGAGGAAACTTCTCAATATCTTTTCCAGGGACTCAAGGAGATAAATATAGAACTTAGAGAATAAGTGGGTATAGAGTTGAGTGCAGATTTGATAAGTGTAGCTCTTCCAACTTGAAATAAAGTTTTCATTTTCCATCCATTTAATTTACCTTGTGCTCTATCAGAAATATATGCTAAATATTTTTTAGAGAGAGAATTATATGATATGGGTGTTCCAAGGTACATGAAAGAAAAAGGAGCCTATCTCTATGTTCATGGCACTTTTAATGGAAGATTGTCTCCTTTTGTTAAGTTTAGGAGGTAAGTATATTGCAGATTTGTTCAGATTGATCTTTTGATTTGTCAAAGCCCTGTACTGTTGGAATATAGCTTTTAATCTCCTACAGTTTAGAGCATTTGCAGCAATACATACTAGTAGATCATCTGCATAGAATAGGTGGCTTAGTGACATTTGCCCACATTTGAAAGGATTTAATCTTCTTGTTTCCACTTCTTGTCTAAGCAAGGATGAGAAAACCTCATAAACAAGGATAAATAGGTAGGGAGAGAGGGGAGTAACCGAAAATTAAATGGAAAAGAATAATGTATAACAAAACTTTAATGTCAGATGCACTTCCAAAAACAAAACTTTTGTAAATCATCTTTAAGGATTTAATCAGATGTGGAAGAGGAAATTAAATTTATGATTATTATCAATTGCAGCTTGGACTACAATCGTCTTTCTGAGGTTCAGTAAGATATTCCTGAAAATAAACACTTCTGAATTATGAAATTCAAACTTTAAGTCAATAGACCATTATAAAAACAAATGAAAAATTATTAACCAACTTAAATAGATTGGTTGATCTTTTACCCTTATTATAGACCAAGACTTCAAGTCATATATTTAAGAGAGATTAGCTAATTACATATCATATCAAATACACTATATACATCAATTGGAGAAGATCAAAGTTAAATTTATGAACTTTTTTGCCTATTTTTGAGATGATTTTCCTGTCTATTGAAGCTAAGATTAAAATGTTGAACCATGAAGCCAGTACAATAACAAGTTCTTGTGAGCAAACTCTGAGCAATTCCAGGTTCCAAGAATCACAGCAAATCGCAAGGTGAAATATCGTAGTATCATACAAATATAAGAGATCCATTTGAAAAATAAAATTTGAAGTTCTTCGACTTTAAGTGAATAATTTAATTTGATAAATTAGTTATAATCATATTTGGATGAGCTAAAATATAATGCTTATAAATAAGTTTCAATAGATGTTTGAATAAAAAGTGAAAATAAAAATAAAAAAAAATATTTTTTTAATAAAGATAAACTTAGTTGAATATAAATTTTTTAAAAAACATCGATTAAATCATTAAAAATAATAATTTTACTAATAAATATATTGTATTATAAATTAAATATAAGATAATAAAATAATTTCTTACAAAATAAATATAACTAATATAAAATTATTCCCATAATAATATAATAAAATAAGTTATAAAACTTATGTTAATTTCACATTTAAAATACTAAAATATTATCATAAAAATAATTAAAAACAATGAAATTTTAATAATTATATAAAATTAAATTTATTATTTAAAATTAAATGTTGAGTAAAGAAAAAGAGAGAAGAGAGAGAAAAGAAAAAATATAAAAAAATATATTAATGTATTTAATGCTATTGGTGCAGCAGAGCAATTCGATACTTATTAATCGATGGTTGAAACCTCAAATCATATGACTTGGAGTTTCAATATTTGATTTTTTATTCGATTATGCCAAATGTTGTAGGATCTGGATGGCACCAGGGGAGGGGGGTGAATTGGTATATAAAATTTTTACTCTCTTTTAGTATATCAGCGGAAGCTTGCACATGCAAATATAAACAAACAGAGATAAGAGAGTAGAGAGAAAATAAACAAGCACACAAACGCAAGGTTTGTTGACGAGGTTCGGCCAAACTCCTGGCCTACGTCCCCGCTCCGATCTTCTCGCACGAGATCTCCGGAGATCACTATTTCCTTCTTCAAGGGCGAATGCTCCCTTACAACTTCTCCTTTCTTGCACGAGGACAAGGAGATAACCTCTTACAAATCTCAAGAATTCTTGGTCCCTTCTATCCTGGATTCTTCACTCGAATCACAAAAGGGGAACTAAGACTTTCTATCACTCAAAGCACTCTCTAAGTATTTGCCAAAGTTACTTCCCAAGACTCTTG
>LTAE01005603.1:5968-20807 GCA_001647135.1 Pontederia paniculata
CATATATATATATATATATATATATATATATATATATATATATATATATTCGAAAGATAAAAAAATATAAAATAATAGAATGTTAGTTCAATTGGGTTTTCTCGAAATCTTTCACTGAAATTTGTTCCGAATGTTAAAGGTCCAATTTGTTTTGTAATTTAACATGATATTTTTAGGTTTTTTTTATTTGAATATTTTGCTTGCACCCTACCAAATAATGAAAATTTTCGTGTATTGTTTTCCTATTTAGCTTTTTTAGGCAAATAGTTACTTTTTATATAGATTCTATTGACATTCTTTTTGAATCGCCGCTTGAATTTGTAAATCTTGGTTGAGTTCGAGGTGTCGACTTTCTCTTTTCTTTTTCTCCCTTTTATTTACATAATAATAATAATAATAATAATAATAATAATAATAACTTTGTGGAGCATCTTCGTCTTTCAAATGAAGAGGTTTTAATTAAGATTGTTAAGATTAAAATCTTATTTAGGATCGAAGAAGAGTTGCAAGATTGACGATCGGACAATAATCTTTTGATTTTGTGAAAAATCTTATGAAGATTGGAAAAAATATAATAATTGGATCGTAAGATCGATAGATGATTAAATATAGGAATATCGTAAGATAGTAAAAAATCGAGATTTTGACAATTTAGATCTTAACAATTCAATTAATATATTGGGACCATTAACTATGACATAGGAATCGCTCAGCCCGGCCCATTTATTTGGTTCTTCTCTATTGGGCCTTGCTGACAAATTTCACAGTTAAACCCAACCCAGACAAGCTAATTGACATCGGCTCCTCTTTTGAACGCAGTCGCGTCCGGCAAAAACTTCATGGCCAAGGACATGGGCTTCAAGAACTCCGCCGGCGCCGAGAAGCACCAGGCCGTGGCCTTCCGCTCCTCCGCCGACCACTCCATCCTCTACCGCTGCTCCTTCGACGGCTTCCAGGACACCCTCTACGCCCACAGCCTCCGCCAGTTCTACCGCGACTGCGACATCGCCGGCACCATCGACTTCATCTTCGGCGACGCGTCCGTCGTCTTCCAGAACTGCAAGATCCGCCCCCGGCAGGCCCTGCCCAACCAGCAGAACACCATCACGGCGCAGGGCAAGAAGGACCCCAACGAGAACACGGGCATCTCCATCCAGGGCTGCGCCATCGAGCCCTACGACTCCGTGACCGTGCCCACGTACCTCGGCCGGCCGTGGAAGGACTATTCGACGACGGTGGTCATGCAGTCGTCCATCGGGGCCGTCGTGAACCCCGCCGGGTGGATGCCGTGGGTGGCGGGCACGGACCCGCCCAGCACCATCAACTACGCCGAGTACCAGAACACGGGTCCGGGATCCAACGTCGCCGGGCGGGTCAAGTGGTCGGGTTACAACCCGAGCTTGAGCGCCGACACGGCGGCCAAGTTCACAGTGGCCTCCTTCTTGGAGGGCGGCGACTGGATTCGTCCCTCCGGCGTGCAATACCAGTTAAACTTGGGTCAATGAGGCTTTTTGTATCATCGTTTTTTGTTCCTTCTTTCTTTATCAATTCTTTTTCTCGTCCACAAAGGACCGTATCATCAAGTGATCGAGTTGTACGCTAAATGTTGCAGCACTTAACAAAGTAATACACTATTGATCACGTCGGCTCTCGCTCATCACAACTATTCCAATAATTAGGGCGACGAAGTCTTACTTTCCATACTAAAGTTTCGTTGTCTAGTCAACGAGCCTCATGATCCAGGGGATCCCCTTCAGGAGTTGAGGGGGAGCTCCCAAAATCTGAATAGTCTTAAAATTTATATTTTCTATTTTAAATTGAGAGTTTATATATAAACTTTTTAAAATTTAAATTATAATTATTCTGCATCATGTATCATCTACTATTTTATATATTAAAATAAGAAATTTAATCGTCATTCTAAAAAATAACCTAGTTAAAAATGAACCTTATAAATGTGTATGTCTTATCTCTTTCTTGATTTCACGTAGGGATGTTCACGGGTCGGGTTTGACCCGACCCGAACCAAAATTCGACCCAATCCGATTGATTTTATTCGGATTGGATTGGGTCGGGTTGATAATAAAATAGTCATTGAATCCGATCCAACCCGACCTTCATTGGGTCGGGTTGGATCGGGACGGGTCATCGGTTTATCCGATTGAATTTTTAATTATTTTTTTATAATACTTAACATCAATTATATTTTAAAAAATAAAAAAAACATATTTTTTCCAATATTTTATAATGATTTAAAGGATATAAAGTATAAATTTGTAATATACTTTATTTTAAAGTAATATAGAATTCTTATTTAATAATAAATTAGTTTAAATTTAATAAAAAAATATATAAAAGTTCGGGTCATTCGGTTGATCGGGTTCGAAAAATTAAAATCCGTACCCGATCCATTGATGATCGGGTTATGATCGAGTTAGTTCGGGTTCGACCCAACCAACGATCCGATCCGATCCAATTGAGATTGGGTCGATTCGAATCGTCGGGTTCATCGGGTCGATCCGACCCGGTGAACACCCCTAATTTCACGTAACACACAGTTCATGTTATACAATGGCAATGAGCTGCATGCATTGCATGCTCAGTTCAGCATCCTGTCCAGAACATGCATGCATGCCCTCCTGTGTGGCCTGTGAACTGGCCAGCAATAAAAGTATTGCAAAGGCAAAGGAACCATGCTCTCCATAATGCTTTGGAGTCGCTAAGATAAGGACCTCCCGTGCATGCAAAAGTGTAATGTGGACAGGTCTTTCTCGGCCATATCCTCATAAAGAGTTAACGACAAGGAGAATGATGCCTTTATTCACATATTATACAGTATCAAATTTGCTTTTGCAGACTAATGAAATCTTATTTGGGCTCCAAAGCTCACGTAATCTTTGTCGTTCTTTACCTAATTCCAAGTGTGCAAAGCACCACAAGTTCCAATTAGACATATATCTTTTACACAAGAGAGAGATTAAGGTAGAAGTACTATTCCATATGGATCCACATAAAGCTTTCATGCTCCGCCGCCCGGCCATGGCTTCCTTCTTCCTGTACGTTGCGTTCTTCGCCGGAGCGAATCTGGTGGTCTCGGACGGCGGCGCGGACCTCGTCAGCTCGACGTGCAGCCACACGCAGTACTACGACGTGTGCATGTCCTCGCTGCAGGCGGACCCGAGCTGCCGCACGGCCGACCTCCAGGGGCTCGCGTCCATCGCCGTGGAGGCGAGCATCGCGCACGCCAAGGGGACGATCGCGTACGCCAAGACGCTGAGCAAGGAGGGCTCCGCGGCCAACGACGTGTACGCGTCGAGGTGCCTCGGCGACTGCCTGGAGGAGTACAAGGAGGCGCTGGGCAACCTGGAACAGTCCACGGCCGCGCTGCAGAGCCACTCCTACGACACGGTGAATGTGCTCGTCTCCGGCGCCATGACCAACTCCGACACCTGTGAGAGCGCCTTCGGCGACAAGCCGGGCGTGCGGTCTCCGCTGACGGACAGGAACGACTACTTCTTCAAGCTCTGCAGCAACACCATCGCCATTACCAACCTTCTTCCTGCTTAATTTAAGGTCGTCGGTGTGTTGCTTGTGCTTGTTTTATTTTTTTTTAATCTCGTTTGGTTGTTCGTCGCACTGCAAAGTACGGTTAATTAACCTCCCGAATACATGTTAATGAAACCGTTTGATTTTTTTCCCTGTTGTGAAACTTTCAGACGTTCTTTTTCTTCTTTTTTTTTGTCAAAAAGAAAAAATGGAGGTGACCATGCTATCATAATATATGGTGGATAGATTTTGAAGAGAGAAAAAAAAAATAGGAGAGAAAAAATTTAATCTTCACCGTAAATTTAATATCCTACGGTTAAATATGTAGATAACATGATGTTCCCTATTTAACTAGGGAGCAGCGACATCGAACCCTTGTCAAAATTATAACTTTTCTCAATTTCTAGTGTCATAAGAATTTAATAACTCATTTTAATAAATCGGACCAAGACTATTAGGTGCTCCATAGTTAAATAGGGAGCACCATGTTACCTACGTCATTAACCGTAGGATGTTAAATTTACGATGAGTATTAAATTTTCTCTTTCTTACTTTTTTTCTCTCTTAAATCAAGTCACCGTAGATTAAAGATCCTACTATTAAAACCGTAGATAGCATGGTGCTCCCTACTTAAGTAGAGAGCACCTCCATTTTTTCTTTTCACTTTACTCCTTACATTATAAAAATTACCCATTTACTTTCCCTAACTTTCTAATAATGTCCACTTTATTCTAAATACTTAAAGCTTATTTACTTTTAATTATGCATTCACCTTTTTACCCTTATTTAATTTTAACATTTAAAAGTTAAACAAAATATAAAAAATTAAATGAGATCGCTATTTACTTTATCTTCTTCGGGGACCATTTGGGTTTTTATTTTTTATCTTTACAAATTAAATTAAATTTAATGAGGATAAAAAGACAAGATATTATAAAATTTATGCAGTATTTGAAAAATTAATGAAAAGTAAGTGCATAATTTAAAAGTTCAGAGGCTAAAGTGGAAATAAGTTCTAGTTAAGATAAGAAAAATAAAAATATCCCTTTAAAGTTAAAACACATTTCATAAAGTAAAATTAACTTAAGTTTATCCATCTTAGGACATGCTAGTTTTGATCAATGATTGTTGTACTATGATTATATCTGAGTTGCAAGAGATGACAGTTGGAGTGCTTTCCCAAAGGAAATTGGAATGTAGTAAATTTTGAAATGACAATTTCAAAGAGAGGAAGGTCCATTAGAATACTAATAACCAATGCAAAGAAATATAAATAGGAAAATACTGAAATTTTTATTCACAATAAATGAATTCGATTTTTTTAAACTTTAAGTCAGTATTACTAAATTTTGATATATATATTTTATTCGAGATTGTAAAGCAACAAGCTTTCATTATATTTCATTATATAAATTAAAGATTAAACAAAAATTCAAGTGATCGTGGTGCATTAATCTCATTTGTTTGCAAATGATTTGTCAATATTTTTTCTCCGAAACACACCGCACCACGTGGCAGAATTTCCTTTGGATACGCTACAAACTTACATCTTTGATATGATATTTGACCAATTGATTGATTAATATGAAAAAAATGTATTATTGCATAAGTCAATATTTAATTATAATTAGAATTTATGACATGCTCATGTCACCTCATCACAAATATCATTACATTGTCGTTATGCCATCATTATCTACTTTTTCTATATGATCAAAAGTAGAAAAGGCAATCTTCACTTGAATGATGAAGCTTAATATACAATAATAATCAATAGAGGATAATTTCAAATTTAAATATGTTAAGGACCATTAGTTCCTTACTTGACCATTATTCTTTCAAGTGTCATTAATGATTAGAATATTAGTTACATCACCTCGTCCATTATGTGTGTCATCCAATATGTTCAAACCTAGTCTTAACTTAGGATCTCATTAATTTTTTTCTAATTATCTTATTCTAAGTTTGTTAAGTATTATAATTAGCAGGTGAACCTTCACCGAGGTAATGAAGATTCATGTTGTCCCGTCGCTGGCATGACTAGTTAGGCCTTGCAACATTTGTCAGTAGCTTCAGTAGTCAATCAAGACAAATCTCGCAGTCGAGATAAATCTTGAAGTCAGGATAAATCTTATAGTTGGGATAAATCTCGCGATCAATAGGACCCTCATATTCATGCGATAAATTCAATCACAAAATATTAATAGTTTTTAATCCTATTATGAGTTGAGCAATACACTCATTTTTAAGTTTTCTTCCAGAAATTCTAATTCATTGCAATAACTTAAAAAATCAATCATTAAAGTTTAACAACCATTACAATACAAATTTACTTAATTCCATCATTTTTCACTATGGAGGACATGGCCCGCATGGAATATCGATAGGGTCCATATTCGTGTTTCTATTCAACAGGGAATGAGCTACGAAAGGTCTGTGTTAGATTGACACGACCTGTTTTCCACAATATGTATATACATATATTTGTGAATATGTTTTTTAAGCCAAACGCACAACGTCCAATACCGCTTTATCAATTAATATGATCTGTGTTGCATACAACACAATCCGTGTTAGGGTTTATGCTGGTGTCGTCTACGATCTATGGAACATTGGACGTGTCACGGTGCGACACACGATCCGTCTTTCACCTCCGATGCGGTTCGAGAGACACGGACCACACCCGATAACGATGCACCCCACATTTCTATCTTCTTCATGTTGTTTGATGAGACACAGTCTATGTTTAGGGTGGTATAATTGATGACGTGTAATGAACGCAAGTTGTATCGCTAAGGACATGATCCGTGTTCGATATTATGGTGGCAGTATTCTATGTCTCCATCCCGTAATCACTTGAGGAATATTACTTTGACGACATCATATCGAAATCATAACTTTAATGCATTCATGATTAATCTTTCATATATTTATTCATACACATATGCAAGATCCTAAGGTCGATCATCTAATTACATACATGTTTATCATTAATTTATTTTTCCTATTCCTCATTCTTCACTGTGGTACATCTTTCGTCAATTCTCTTATCCGAATTATTGTTGGTGTTTGTCCTCTCCTCCTCTTGTCCTCAAGGAAAAAAGAAGAGAGAGAGAGAGAAAAAAAAAAGAGAAAAACTTTTTGATGCTTGAGCTTGGAAGAAAAATTAATGATGGTCTCTCTTCTTTAAACCTCTATTCATAAGGGTTTTCTAGGGTGTAATCTAAATTCAACCAACTTAAACTCTCTTATTTTACTTTATACTCAGATATAATAAAATATAAATATTTATCTCAAAAACGGATTTGCAATCTGGTGAGCACAACATGGCCTGTGAACACGACCCGTGTGGAGCTTGGCAATCGTCAGAGCAACACGACACATGTCCCACTTGTGTCTTACGACTTGTGTTGAACGTTCGTTTTTTTATTCGTCCCATTTTCGTCACTTGGGTGCACTACGACCCGCACCATGTTTGGACACTTTCTATATTTAATTTTTCATTAATCATTTTAACTACTTTAAATGGTCGACTGTTACATTATATCTAGAAATAACATTCTAGGTATATGTGCGAACAAGTATTGATGAATTTTTTGGCCAAATTATTTTGGATACGAGTCTTTAATTTTCGGCCTTTTTTGTGTACGCCAATAAAATAGCTTCTTGTTGGGTTTTTGTATCACAAAATAACTTTTACTAAATCACTAGAATTTTAAGATATATTATTTTCCAGAAAAACGAGTATACAATAATATATATTGTGATATTTTTAATAAAAAATATTCGCAATTTAAATTTAAAATAAAATTATATTTTCAATTAAAACTATACATAATTTAGTTCTAATAAAATTCTATGCAGCAACCTCTTTTTTTATTTGTGCAGCATTTCAGTTGCAAAAAGATATATCGAAACACGTAGCGCATCAAATCAAGACAAGCGGGCCAGAAAAAAAGGCGATCTAAATTTTAAGCAATGCACATGGCCCATGGGCCAATAGAACATAGCACATCTAAACTGAGGCCTGGCCCGTTTTAATTATTTTACTTAAGTAAATTTTAAATAGGCCAAATATATTTAATTATGCCATGATTTACACCTGGAAAAGCCGCCCGTCGTTTTTTTATTATAAATAATAATTTAAATACGTCATTTTCTTTATAGTTTAAATTATATTATTATAATATATATGTGCGCACTTTATACATGATCAACCATACATACAAAACAACTCAATCTTGTATTAATAATAAGATAAAGTTTGTTTTTTAAAAATACGAGCGGCCGATACAATTTCCAAAGTCTTTTTCATTGAAAATTCACAAATGTGTTGGCGGAAACATTTTCATTTTTTGTTGTAATGCTTTTTCTTTCTTTATAATCTTAAAACTTCAATGGAAATGGATTACTTTATTAAATTAAAATTGTTAAATAATATTACACCAACTCCACGAATTTAAGCCTTGAGAAACTCAACTCTCAACTCTCTCTCTCTCTCTCTCTCTCTCTCTCTCTCTCTCTCTCTCTCTGAAGAATTGTCAACCCCAACTATGCATACACGAGAATTATGTTGTTAAGGTCAGCAAGAGATGAAAGGACCACTAAACCTAACCCTTGCTCGAGTTCGGCATGCCATGTGATATGGTGGGGGGTTCGAGTCATTCACGGCCCCCATAAAAAGTTGAAGGGCATTTGTGTAACGCATCGATAGGATGATGGATCAAACTGTCTAATTCATGTAACATATGACCACGCAGAGCACAATTAATTAACAAATTAATGTTCTAACTTCATTCATAATTTGACATAACTCAATCAAATTATTATTCGGATTATTGAACTTAATTAGAGTTTTTTTCATAAATTTAATTCTCGACGCGACTTCCGATCGGCTTAATTAAATAATTAACTGAGAGCTTGTTAAGATTGTTAATTATGTATAGATGCAGGGATGGACCTAGGACGAAAAGTTAGGGAGGCCAATGCATATAGATGTAAAATATAAAAATTTGGAAAGGATCTTTGAACCTTAGATTTCTAAATGACAGTCAAAACATTCTAACCACGGCATAAGTTAGATAATTATATTCATTTATTAGTTTTTATTTTATTTATTGATCGTATCTACTAGTATATACGTGTATATATATATATATATATACTTTCTATATCGAAAAGTTGGGGGTTGGTGCCGAAGCCCCCACACTATAGATGGGTCCGTCTCTGTATAGCTGCATGCGGCCAAATTGTATAATTATTACTTTACGAGTTAATTATCAGAACCCTAAAGCTATAAATATATATACATAGGTACTTACTCTATCCAGAACTTCTATAAGAAAAAAGGAAAGTAAAATTTGATAAAATGCTTTTATAGAACAAATAAAAACAAACGTTACAAATTAAGGATATCATCCTGCAAACTTTTGTTGAAAGTTCTTAAGCAAAATTCATAAGACTTTTTTTTCTATTTTGTAAAGATGGTTATATATAGAATTTGTTATCCACTTTGATCTTGTACGTGATGCATATTTATCATAGTCATCACCTTTTCGAATATTCATGAATATTAATGAGTATATTAATGTTGATCGATGAGATTAATCAATCGCAACTGTCCTTTTATCAGTCATTAATATATTAATGAATTTTCATGGTCTTATCGTTCTATCCCTTCACTACAAGGAAAGTTCAAATTTGCTACACAAAATTGTGACGGTCAAATATTCCTCACAAATTGAGACAGAAATTTCTGATGGAAATATTTTTTGAGAAATTCTGACGGTTTTTTAAACCGTTAGAATTTCTCACGGGTCATCCATCCGTCAGAATTGCTCACGTGTGCTTCACTCATCAGAAATATGACGGATCAAACCCGTAAGAATTTCTGAGGGACGCCAAACTCGTTAGATTTTCTGACGAGTGGACAATCCGTTGGAAATTCTGACGAGAACTGCCCCGTCAAAAATGATGGCTTGTGAACTATTTCCACTCACCCGTGAGTGTACATTAAATCCGTGAAGGGAGGAACGAAATATTTTTTTATTTTATGAGGGAATGTACTATATCCGTCAGAAAATTCGTCAGAAATGTGGTTATAAATATTGTTCCCCTTCTTCTTCTTCCGCACACGAAGTTTTTTTTGGCGCCTATACCTGCTATTTCCTCCATCTTCTCTCGCATAAAAGGTATTTATTTATTTTTTTCTGCAACGACAGGCTGTGCTAGGGTTCGGTGAACCTTGCACGACCTCGCGTAAGGGCCCATTTTTTTATTTTTTTATATATATTAATCATGCTTATGTTAATTTTAGTTAATTTATTGTTTAATGTTTATTAGTTAGCATGTTTTTCTTATGTTGATTAATTTAGTGTAATATTTTTGATAATTTAATGCAATAGTTTAATGTTGATTATTTTAATTTTTTATTTATGTTATTTAATTTTATGTGATAATTGTTTAGTGTATTTATTGTTATTTTTAATGTTACTTGTTAATTTAAGCTATTGATTTTTTTATTATTTCTAATTGTTTGTATATTGCTTACTTATTTAATTTTTATGTTAATCGATTAGCTTACTTATTTACTTTTAATATTAATTGTGAAATTGTTGTATTAATTTAGGAGTTATATAATTATTACAAAAAAATGTTTCCTCCGGAAACTCGCTTGAAGATATTGCAGAAAAATATTTCCTCCAAAAATTTGCTTGAATGTAGTTGCTTGAATATTGTTGTATTAATATGAATCTTCATCCGCTTCAAAAAATGAATATGAATAATGTTATAACTCCGATAATGATAAATGATTATTTTGTAGTACTTTTTATATCTTTTGAATTTGTATTTGTATTAAAGGATCGATTATTTTGTATTTTGTAATAGTTAAGAATGCATCTCATGAAATTGATGAATTGTCTAACCACTCGTCCTCACCAAACGAAGTTAATGAAGTTATTTCCTATCCGATATTTTTACCTTCTCGTAAGTGACAAATTGTTAATATTTTGTTTGTTATACCATTTTTATAATAATCATTTTTGTTGTTTAAAATATTTTTTATATATTGTTATAAGAGCGTCCACACCAATATTTTAAAATCCGACCCGGATAGCTTGATAGGTCAGGTCGAACCGGTTGGACCGGTCGGATCGGATGGTCGAATCGGATATTAATACATTAATATAAAAAAAATTGTAAGAGAAACATACTGATACTGGTCACTACAATAAACATTAGTTGTAAAATCAAACTAAATGAGCACATATTATTAATTATAATAACATGATATTTTTTAGTTCTAACTCATAATTTGTAATGGTGCTTAATGATCAAAGATAAATAATAAGATAATTATTAAATACTAATATGATCGATTGATTCATTAAGTTTTTTATTTAACATAATTCTTTTAATTCTTACTTATATGACAAAGTAGATTATTTAGCTCTAGAAGAATAAATTAAACTTATGTATTATTATTATTATTATTATTATTATTATTATTATTATTATTATTATTATTATTATTATTATTATTATTATTATTATGTGAAAAGAAATATAATTTTTTTGACCTGGTTGGTCAAACTCGTCGGGTTGAGCGGTTCAACCCGAGTTTTGACCGGGTTTGACCTGGTCAAAGCGGTCCAATTAGCATCCCGGGTTTTGAGTGACCCATGACTCGTTTTAGACCCCGGACACCGGTTTGACCGGCCAGGAGGGGCCGGGTTTTACAACATGGCTCCGGACATTAGGAAATAGTTTTCCATTTACGAATATCATTCTCTTGACTGTTTAAATGAAGATGCAACACAATGTCATTATCCTCAATATTTTCAAGTTATGTTTGAAGAACTTAATAAATGCATATTTGTGCATATATTATTTAAAATTTATATTATTTTTTTTCTATATATATTTTCCTGATTTCGCAAGGAGAAAGGAAAGGACAAAGAAAAATTCGATGGATCATCTAATCGTTCTGATAATGATTTTGAATAGAGACGAAAAAATTCTTCTCGGGACATTAGAATATTAGAAAGACGTCCATCAACGCATAATGATGGTGAGTCATTATTCAAGGCATCATCATCCGATATTGTTGATGCACCGACAAAATGTTCCAAATAATAATGATTATGTTCGAAATATTAGCACTTTGAACCAATAATATAAAGTATATTTGCAATTTGATGAATATTCTGGGTAAGTTAAAGCATCATTAATTTTATTTATACGTCAATTTAATTACTTAATGTGTAGGTTTATGCCTTCGAAAAACTGCTGACGTTGCTTTGGCTAAAGTTATTTGACAGAAATATGAACAATCTTGACTTTAAAAAAAAAAAACCTCTTGCCACTAGACAAATGTGATTTAGAGAATTTCAAGTTTTTTTATAATTTTCTTTAATTGAATGATAATATTTATGTTATAATTCGTCAAATTTGAAGGCTAATATTTGGTTGGATGCCGAGAACAATAAAGTTATGTGAAAAACATTTAACATAAACATTTAACGGTGTTCAAAAAAGTTGTCTTCATTATTATTTGAAGCATGTGCCGTACAAATTTAAATTAGGCCTAATTGAATTGACGAGAATGTATGGATCAACTTACTTTCTAAATGGTCCACTGAGAATTACAAAAATAAATGTGAAAAAGTGAAGGTTAATCACGCATCTGAACAAGGCGCTTGTCTATATGCAGGTAGTTGTATTTTTAAGGGTATTATCGCTCAAAGAATGATATGTTAAAGTATTCTAATATTTAATGTTAATTTTTTTTATTCCAAATTAATTGTTGATAAAATTTCTTTTAGGAATTGGAACGTGGTTAAAAAAACCGATAAAAGATGAATTTGTTTAGAACTCATCATAGAAAAGATAAGAGTTGGATTTTAGAATTTACAAATAACACATATATAAAATATTAATATCTCTTAATATTTTATTTTAGATAATTTTTTATTGATAATTATATTTCAAGAAAGATATAAAGTAAAACAAGTGGAGCATATCACTCAAGTTACACAAGAGGGAGACACACCAAAATCAACTAGAGAACTTTGGAGGGAACATGTCGGCACGAACAAAAATTGTGTTTATGGTTTAAATTCATCTATCACTTATGTTGACTTAGGATTAGCATGCAAATCTATGTCAACCTATTCAAGTGAAAATATACAATGATATATTGATGAACGACTTAAATAAATAGAACAATAGATGCAAGAACGAATGGAACAACAAATGCAACAGCGATTTGAAATGCAGTTGGAACAAGTTCGGCGTGCGCAAAGAATATAAATGAAAGAAATGATGAAACAAAAGATGAAAGGGCAATCTCCTGAAGATACCGATGAGGATAATGATATGTAAATTAAATATTTGAAACAAAATATATAGTATATTTTAATTAATATATATATATTGTAAATTATTATATTTTTAATTTTTTTAAAAAATTTCTGACGAGTTCTAGGATCGTCAAAATTTCTAACGATTTTTCCTCCAAAATTTATGACAGATCGTTTATCCGTCAAAAATTATTTTGCAACGAGCGTTTTTCTGACATTCATAATCCGTTAAAAATTTAGTCAGAAACTATATTTCTAACAGTGTTTTTCAATTTTTTCATCAGAAATTAGTAATTTTCTTATAGTGCTTGTTTTGATTATCATATTGTACATATAATTATAAAAAAGATAGTAAACTTTATTTATTTAATTATGTAAACTTTTGATAATGTCCGAGCATCACACTTGTTAATATATTTGTTAACATATTAATCAATATTCATGTATATATTATCCTCCTGTCTCTTATTTTAATTGTATGGTTTGACATAGCATGACTGGAAACCTAATTTGCGTTGCATAAATTATGTAAAACGATATATATATATATGATCATTATGCCAAATTGAGTTTACCTCAATTACTCCAAAGTCATAATAATTATGCTTGAGAAAATGCAAGTATAATTTTTTAAGAAATTACACCTTTAAATTAAATAAAATAATCGACGAATCTTAATTAATCTAAAATGTATTCAACAAGTAAAATCTAAAAATCTATGCATGCACACTTATCACCTCGAGTAATATCATGACTCATTAAATAATTTTTGTGATTACATTGAATCTTGATCCAACTTGAATTTACATGTAATTTTGTTTTGGATTTATTTCATTTACCGATTGGTCGGGTTCCGAATTGAGTTGCGAAATTTCCTATTCAAATATATCCTGTATTTTATAACATTATTTATTTATTATCTTAATATTTTATATTATTTGATTGACATTTTATTAATTTATTTATCTTATTATATTGTTTACGAACTTTTACTTAATAATATAATTAATTATTTCATTTGACTCAACACGAAATTAAATTCTAGTGGGGTTTGATTGAATTTATTTTTTTCTCCAGCCAAATTTGTCCCCACGTCAAGATTGTGGGTTATGATCAGACTTGACCTAATCCATTAACAATTGAACATCACTCTAAAAATAGTATAGGTGCGAAAAAATGGCAATAAATGAATGCATGCATAATATACATACATACATACATACATACATATATTTATTTATGCATGTGCGTACCTACAGGAAAAAGTGCGTATAATATTCTTTATCTTATGTGAACACTGGATTAAGACAGAATGCTCATATTGTTTAATTTTCAATATTTTTTGTTGTAAACTTGAAAGTTAATTATCTTTTTCAATACAAAATTTAGTACGTTTAGTTAATTTAATGGTTGAATTTCCTTTTCAATTTTAATTCTCCATGAATTTGCTTTAATGCATAATAAAATTTTGGCACATAAAATGGCACTTAATTTTTGCAGTTATTTTAACTTATTTTTATTTTGATTTACTAGTAAATTTGGTGTCTTTAGTAACACAAAGCAACATTTATGTACATCCATTATGCCCACATTATGGGATGAAACGATCAAGTCAAACCTATCCAAAAAACTTCAGTACTTAGAGATTATTAAATATTATGCATAATTGAGAATTATAACACGAGAGTGATAAGATATAAGCATGCATATATGGGACACCTCCAAACATTTAATGAACAAGACTAATCAAACTTGTTAGTTGCAATTTAGTATTCGATTGATCAATTGACTCCTATCTAATACAATTGTGATTTATATGAGCCGTGCATGCAACTTGTTATAAAGATAAGATGTGACGCACTGTGTGTTATCTTAATTAGTACTGACGTACCAGTCTCACCTTACTCATTTATATATATATATATATATAT
>LTAE01005604.1:0-27966 GCA_001647135.1 Pontederia paniculata
TAATAATAATAATAATAATAATAATAATAATAATAATAATAATAATAATAATAATAATAATAAGTTGTTTGTGAAGTTTAACTTAATTGATAGTGTCATCAGTTAAATTTTAAATCTATAATTGTAATTCATGATTATAATTATAATTATATATATATATATGTTTTATATATGAAAGATGCAATTCATTATATGGATATTTCTAATCATGAATCACAATTACTTACATTTAATTTGATATATATCAAACAAATAAATTTATTAATTAAGTAGTATATTATTTTCTAAAAATGATAATAATAAATTAATAATTATTATTTTAAATCGTTATTATATAATGATATTTGATAATAAATCTTTCTTATAATATATGAATGGGGGAGGGAGCTACACTAGGGCACTTTTAATGTAGTGCGTGTAGCGCAACAAAAAGTAATAACATTATCTGTACAAAAAAAATTGAACATGGTTCATTTGTACATAAGTGCGCTACACATTCCTTTTTCCATATATGAATACTTTATTATAATTAATTAATCATACTAATATTACAATTAATATAAATAATAATTTGTTTTATGATAATGATAATAATTAAAATGTTATTATAATGATTAATACTAATTATATTATTATTTGTTTGCTTATTTTTTTATCAATTATTGTAATAAATTTTTAAAATTCAAAGGTGGAAACAAAAAAATATAATGTGACAGTTTAAATTAGCAATTTAGATTGTGCATTGGTTGTTTGCAAATTGTCTATAAGTTAAAAAAAAAGTCAACAAGATAATGTGCTGTGATGCCCTACTCATCCCGGTCTCACTTTTGTCTTGATTAATGAAAATTGCTTGAGTTAAGTTTATTTGTTCAAACATTTGTATTATTTTTTGATGTGCATGTCTCAATAACGAGATCGACATTCCACGTTATGTCCATTGTGTCCATTTACTCTAAGACACCATGTAGACGGAATAAGCCACTCAAGAGCTCCTTCGAAGGTCTGTGGTCCTTCGAGAAGCTTCGCTTGAACGACCCGTCTCGACACCCTCTAAAGCTCGCGCCAAAACTTCCCACACGACACCGCTTTGCGACATGTGACTTCCTCAAACTTTCAATGCTCACGTCTCAAAAAAATCACAACAGGGATCGTCCGTGCCCCCCTCGCGCATAGATGCCGCATGCGGCCATTATGCCCCGTATGCTCTACTCCACGCTGCGAGATCCTCCACTTGCACCAATGCTCTCGATCTCTCTTCTTGTCGCACTAACCTCGTGCTCAAAGGTCGACCTCTCCTTGCGCTCCGTTCCGTCTCTGCCTTTTGATTGATTTCTCAAAGGACCTTACGTTGTCCTTTCTTTAGGAGTATTCTATTTCGAAAATCATATTTGTGTACGCTAATTCGTACGATATTGTATGTACATAATGCGAATTTATCATCATTATGGTCTCTATTATGATATACTTTGTTTACTTAATCTTCAAGAAAAATTGGTGCTACCCAATTTGTATGGTCATTGATAAGTTTTGAGAATGCAAATGACCCTTATTGTGACATGATAGATCCAAGTTCATATTTTCGGAGTCATATCATAAGAAACCACATAATAATAATAATAATAATAATAATAATAATAATAATAATAATAATAATAATAATAATAATAATAATAATAATAATAATAATAATAATAATAATAATAATAAGTTGTTTGTGAAGTTTAACTTAATTGATAGTGTCATCAGTTATTAATTGTTAGTCTTTAATTTTAGAAAATTAGGTTTAAAAATCTCGACATAAATAGATAACTAAAATTTGAACTAAACAAAAAATAACTACATTTGAAATTGAACATAAATATCACTTAGAATCATTCAATATTTTAAAACTTTTGAGTTAATAATAACTTATCAACAATATCAACTTATAGAGTAATTTAGTTCAAATCAAATAACTATTGATATTCTTATATGAGTGGTTTTAAAAAAATAATAAATATGTTTTTCATAATTCTAGTTTCCAATATAGGTTATCCATAATATAGTTATTATTGTCAATCTTATTTAATATAATAATTGTTATACTTATTTAAATTAATTTTATTTTCAAATATTTTTGCATATGAATTTTTTGTTTTTAAAATAAAAAAATCAGAAAATGATTATTTGCATTAATTAAGTTTTACTTGGGTTCGGATTGAATTGGACTTCTATGATCCAATTTAAACTTTTTTCAGTTTGAAGCAAAAATTTTATCGAATTCAATTATGTAATAATTAATTTAATATTAATTGTGTATTGCAGGAGTATTAGAACTAGTATGGAGTAAAAGATATCCTTGATATAATTTTAAATAGTTAAGCTCCATAATATTTGTTGGCTGCCTCTTTTTTTTATTTAAAAACAACAGTAAAATGTACAAGCTTGAATAAATTGTTAGATGGTTACGTTTTTAATTTGTGTTTTAATAATTTCTAATAACAATAATTTATTAAAACCTCTCATTATATGCGCGTGTATATTTATTTATCTATCTATCTATTTATCTATCTATATACATATGTATATGTATATGTATATATATATGTTTGTAAAATCATATATGAATATTCAAAATTAAATGTATTTTTTGGTCTAAACCATGCTAAAAATTTATCTTAATAATGGATAATTCTCTACTCGATGTTTTAGTAGTTTAAGATATTCTAATCTCAAATTTTTATTTAATTTATAAGTTAATTTATATTTATCTCTAAATCTTTATAATCGTAGGCTGTTTTGGTGATTGTAATTTTTCATAAGTAAAAAACGATTGGTAAACAAATGATTGGCATAAAAGATAGATTAGATAATTTTTGGAAGTGAAAACAATTTATATAAGTAATAATAATTGTTGGAAAGATAATTATCTCTTTTTGAAATGGGAATATATTTTTCTGCTATTTTTTTTAAGTCCAACACAAATATTTTTCACTGTCTTCAAGACATGTATGTAAATTTATTTTCATCAAAGCAAACTGGAAGATAAATTTTATATTAAAAAAAACTGAAGTATTTTTAGCTCAAGTTTTTTAGTTGTCGAGAGATGAGAGCTTCACTTTTTTAATAGACAAAAATCGCCACACACATTTGCGAACCGGTCTGGTCCGGTTTAAACAATCCGGTTTCGCCTGTTCCCTTCTATTCTTCGGTCGAGGTCCAAGTTAGCGAAATCTATCCTCAAGGTCGGCGATCACGCAGGTCGAGTCCCCGAGGGAGGAGACGCAAAGCGACTGCGCGATCATGGCGGATGTGGCGAGCGCGGTGGTGCACGAGGTCATCGGTCAGAGGCTGCGGGACGTCGACGGCCCCATAGTCGACTACATCGTGAACGTACTCGCCGACGAAGACTTCGACTTCGACATCGAGGGCGACGGCGCCTTCGAGGCCCTTGGCGAGCTCCTTGTGGACTCCGGCTGCGTCGAAGACTTTGACAAGTGCCGCGCGGTATGCATATTTCTTACACCGCATCTCGACTTGTTATGTTCTGGTGTTTTATCTGCGTCGTCCCAGAATTGCATAGTGTTTGCAGGGAAGCTGATCGAAGTAATGCTTCAACGGGGTGAGCTCAGAATCTAATCATCGAAACATAGAATTTACGCGCTTCATCGTTATACTGAATCGAAAAGTATCGTGCTAGTAAATTTGTAAAATAATTATGATGTTATATGTTTGAAAAATAGATACCTTTACTCAATGTCGAGAAAAAAAAATGCTTTGTAGCTTATATCAGGATATTTCAGGGATAATTCATTATGCAGTAAACCTATGTGCCATTTATGGTGGGGGCTTACTCTTTTATGACTTTGTGATGAACATACAGGTCTGCAGCAGACTTTCAGAAAAGTTTGGAAAGCATGGATTGGTAAAGCCCAAGCCGGCTGTTCGAAGTCTGGCTATGCCTTTGCGGATGTATGATGGGATGGATGAAGATGTAGTACCAAAGAAACAACCGGAGGTGTTTGACGGTCCGGTGCTAACTGAACGCGATAGATTGAAGATTGAACGACGAAAGAGGAAAGATGAACGACAAAGAGAGGTAAATTGTGAGAGTTAGTTTACATTAATCAACCGAACATACTTCACTAGTTGCAATTTCGTCTCAGCATTAATACACAAATGGATTCAAACTTCAATTTGTCGTTCTTTATTTAATTTTACCCCGAGTTCTGACATTTTTGGGAACATTATTTGTTCTTGTGCTTTATTTTTATTTATTATCATTGATCAGGCTCAATATCAAATGCATTTGGCTGAGATGGAGGCAGTAAGGGAAGGGATGCCTGTCGTATGTGTTAATCATGATGGAAATGAGAATGGGCCAGCATTCAGGGATGTCCATATGGAGAACTTTTCTGTTTCTGTTGGTGGTCGGGTTCTTATTGAAGATGCAACAGTGACACTTTCATATGGAAGACACTATGGTTGGTTATCCATCATTATGTCATATGGATTACTGATGCATTTTCATTTTTCTTTTTTCTTGTAAATGAGACTGACCCGGTGACCTAAGAAATGACTCTTCAGTTTATTTTATTTACTCATGGAAATCTCTTTATTTTCTCATATAAATAGGTCTTGTTGGAAGAAATGGTACTGGTAAAACATCTTTGCTGAGACATATGGCAATGCATGCTATTGATGGTATCCCTCAGAATTGTCAAATATTACATGTTGAACAAGAAGTTGTTGGAGATGAGACAACTGCTCTGCAATGTGTCCTAAACTCTGATGTTGAAAGAACTCGGATCTTGGAAGAAGAAGCTAAACTTCTTTCTTTACAGGTAAAAGTTTTTCTTGACATTTCACTTTATTTTTTCCGCATATAAATTCTACTGAATTTCTGAAGCATTACTATGGATCCTGAATACTTATTATTTCTTTTCTCAAGAAATCTAATTTCTTAATGCATTGCAATGCTATTTGTATTCCTGAAGAGAGATCTGGAGTTTGAATCAGAATCAGGAAAAACTGATGGAATTGATAAAGATGGGATATCTAAAAGGCTTGAACAGATCTACAAAAGACTTGAGTTCATTGATGCGTATTCTGCTGAATCACGTGCAGCTTCTATTTTGGCGGTAAATTCCTAGCCTTTCTAACTTAAGTGCTTGTTTGAAAAATCAAAACTTTGCTTGCTAAAAAGTAAGTTTCTCTATAAATGATGTTGGTAAATTTAGTTTCCACGTCTGGAATCAACCTACACATAGATCAATGTGAAGAAAAAGAACAAGAAAAGTTGTTCCTTCTCTGTTAGTTACTTTGGACCCAACTTACCTTTTCTTGATTAGAATGATAATTAATCAGAATAAAAGTTGAGGTCATGTCCCTCAACATATTTTTTTTTCTCCAGATAAAGTAAATCATTTAGTTTTAAATCTTGAAATTGTACAGTTTCCCCTTTGTCTCTGATTTCTCATCCTACTCGTCCACTCAATTTCTTAGTCACATATGGTCTCGAAAAAAAAAAACTTAGTCACATATGTCAGATGAATGTTATGCAATATCTTTGTTGTTGCTTAGCTGTGAAGAACTTTCCTGTCCTCTATGACAAAAATCTTCATGTGGGTTACCTTTCTGTTCCAAGTTAACAAACTAAAGAGAAACTACATGTTAACTTGGAAATATTACTCTGAAAAAAGATGACTAAGGAATATTGCATTTCAAAAACTGTTATTTGTTTTCTTTATTGAAGTAGTTAATGCTAATTGTTAACAGTGCATCCTTTATCAGTCATTTATCAAGCAGAAATATGAACCTATGTTAGATTGCTAAAATTTGATGTTGAACATATATTGTTACCCTTTTTGCATGATTGCTGCTATAATATTTATTCAATACCAATTCAAATAATAGATGTATGTTATGTGACGGGCTTGGTTATTTCAGGGTCTTAGTTTCACTCCAGAAATGCAGCGAAAACCTACAAAAGCTTTTTCTGGTGGATGGCGTATGCGTATAGCTCTAGCACGTGCTCTATTTATCGAGCCTGATTTGTTACTGCTTGATGAGCCAACGGTAATTTGACTAAGTTCTATACCTTATTACTATCAGAGAAAAAAGGTTGTATAGTGTACTCTTTCATGAGACAAACGAAGGTAAATGATGACATTGTATTTGCAGAACCACCTTGATCTGCATGCTGTGTTATGGTTGGAGACATACCTTGTGAAATGGCCAAAGACTTTTATTGTAGTTTCTCATGCAAGAGAATTCTTGAATACGGTATTTTCTTTCACTTCTATCTGAAGTCTATAGTTGATTAGTCATATCTTTTTCAATGGAAAGACTGTTGTTCAATATTTTGTAAACTATAGAATTTTCTGCTCATGTTATCATATATTAAGGTTAGCTTCATTCCAATACAATTATGAAAATTTGAATTGGTACTTGCCAATTTAAGATGCCATATACCATTTTAGAGCACCAATTGAGGTGTTGTGAATGAGAAGCTCTGAGAGTCATCACTTCACTCTTCAGCCTGTCATTTCCATAGGCTGCAGCTGTGCATGGATGTCATGGACAATTGAACGGATCCTCACAGCTTCCATCACCTAACACCTTTGTCGTGTTTTTTGTAAACTAAATGAATAGTCAAATGCCTACATTTTCAGGTGGTTACAGATATCCTTCACTTGCACGGAAAACAACTAACTACATACAAAGGGGACTATGATACATTTGAGAGGACTCGTGAGGAGCAGCTAAAAAATCAACAGAAGGCATTTGAGTCAAATGAAAAAGCTAGATCACACATGCAGGTATTACTTACACCTCAAACATGCAAGATGATGGTCCCCCTGGTCTATGCTTCATCTTAAAGAAAAACTTTAAGAACAAATTTGTTACTTAATTCACAAATGAACTCTATGCATGAAACACCGACATATACATTTTTTGAAGGTATGTCTTATTATTGCATAAATATACTTTATGTAAGGTTTACATGGATGTATAACCCGAAAATGTTTTACACATCCGAATCTAGCATTAGATCAAAATTGGTATATTTTTAATCACTATCCAATGTAATGCTAGATTTTATCTGCAAATCTTTTTTGATTTGACACATCCATTTTACTCTTTATGTAATGGTCTGACATAAGTTATTGGTAGTTTTTATGTAATTTTTTAACAGAGAATGATGTAGTTTGATAACTGTTAGAAGAGCAATAAAGTATCATCATTAGTTCTCTGACGTTGCAAAGTAAAATTTGCTGATCCCTGTTCCCCAGAGATGAAGGCAACACTTTTTTTTTTGCATCTTTTGATGATTTAAATTTCAATTTGTTCTATGAAGCTCTTCAGAAATTTTATAAGTTTATCCTAAATCTGAGTTTTTTGCTAAGCATTAAGCTTATTACTGAATCCTACAATATTTCTAAAATTTTCACTTGAAGTTGTTAAATTTTGGCATCTCCTAATTAAATTTATAACTATGCAGATTGAAGTTTGTGATCTGCGTGTAAAAGGCAAAAGATCTAATGTTTCTGAGTATATTTTCTTGGAATTTTTTAGTAGATACCTTCTCACAAAAAAACTCCACTAGATATATTTTTCTCTTTACTGCTCGTGTTCAGAGTATATTGATTTTCTTTGGAGTGTAGTATATTGATGTTATTTGTTTGATTTATAACCTTCTTCACTATGTAAGTCAGTTAAATTTCGTCTTATCTCATTTGTACTCTATTATGCAGGCGTTCATTGACAAGTTCCGTTACAATGCAAAACGGGCATCTCTTGTTCAGTCAAGAATCAAGGTGTCTACTTGTTGTCTTATTTGTTCAGGGAAATATTATTTCTATTTATCTGAACGTATCCATGAATGATATAATCTTTTGTTTCATTTTGTGCTGATACTTCAGTAAAACAGCAAGTTTGAAGCGCGATGAATATCATATTCCAAGATATTTTTTCCTGGCTTCTGATGATGATAATGTCACTTTTAAAGTATTCGATTTTGCTATAACTTCTATGTTTGTTGTTCCAGGCTCTGGACAGGATGGGTTTTGTGGATGCAGTTGTCAATGATCCAGAGTATATTATCCTTTCACAGCCATGATGATTTTCCAATTGAAATTCAGTTTTTTGTGCTGGTTTAATCAACCAACCACTCATGGTAAACATATGGGTTTCTTTGCAGCTACAAATTTGAGTTCCCAACTCCAGATGATAGGCCAGGGCCTCCTATCATAAGTTTCAGGTTTTCCTCTGTCTGAAATTTTGTTGGTTTCGTTAACATTTTCCTTGATGTGTTAAGATCTTTTAATATTAAATTCTATTGAAGTATTGCATGTTCTTTTTTTTTTGTTTTGGTGTTGCTGCAAAGGTCTAGAAATTTAATTATTACTTCCTTCTTTTGTAGTCATTTCGTTCTAATTTTCTTTTAATCTTGATTTGCTTGCTTAGCATCTTTCTTAACCAACTTTTCCTAAAATTTTGAACAAAATTTCTATTCTATTTGTTTGAAGATGAAAGATCACAGGTGCAATGTTTGAGGAGCAATAGTATGCGTCTTAGTGTCCTAGTCTATTCTTTATTTTTCTGATTCTGCAGAATGATTGTCCATACTTTATCTTATTGCATTTAGAAGAAAATTTCTAACTACATGCTTCCACAGTGATGTATCATTTGGTTATCCTGGAGGGCCTCTCTTGTTTAAGAATTTGAACTTTGGTATAGACCTCGACAGCCGCATTGCAAGTAAATATCTTTCCTTTTTCATGGTTTATATTTTATACATCAGTTCCAGATTAGCAGAAACTCTGACTTTGCTATTATGCATATTAGAAGCATGACTATCACTCTACACTATGTTCTATGATTATATGTGTTATATTGGACTATCTATTTCATACTTTTATGGCTTCCACATATGTGAAAGGCATCCAACATATCATGTAGCCATACTTTTTATCTATTTCTTTAATGACCATTCATAGTTTGTCTTTTTCCTATCTAATAAGGCTAGTTGATTGATATTAGTGGTTGGCCCTAATGGGATTGGCAAGTCAACTATACTTAAGTTGATATCTGGAGACCTTCAACCGACTTCTGGCACAGTGTATCACTCTGCTAAGGTATTACTAAATCAATCATTTCCATGATTCGTCTTACTATATACATGCATATGCTTATTATTACTTGTTCGATGTGATCACATATGCTTATTATTATTTGTTCGATGTCGTGATCTTGTTTAAGGTTCTTGGGTATACCATAGCCCAAACTTTAAATAATATATGTTGATTGATATGATGTCTCATTATTTGTTAAATACTATGATATATTCTGCTTTATTGGGCTATGAGAATTTTTTATGTCATTGTCTCACTTTTGTTTCTACCTTCATCGACTCTGTCTCTCCCTCCCTCCCTTATGTGAACTCTAATTGATGGAGATCAACTAAGTTAATCTACTTCAAAAACCTAATCAAGTTATCCACTTAAGAAATAACCGAAGAATAATTTTTATTCATTCAATTCTAAGTTCCAAAAAGAAAAAAGACCATACATGAGTATTTATAGGGTTGTAAACACCTCATGTATAACATGGCAAACTAAATAAAAGGAACACACGTAATGGGCTCATAACTAAACTAAAGGCAGAAGGCCCATAACTAAAGACTAATGACTAAGACAGAAGGCCGATAATACTCTTCTTATTCTGCACTTTGACTTATTTCCTGTACATTATTCTTTAGCCACTTTATCTACTTGTCTTTGCAGGTTCGTATGGCTGTATTCAGTCAACACCATGTTGATGGACTGGATTTATCTTCAAATCCCCTACTGTACATGATGCGTTGCTACCCAGTAAGTACGAAATGTTTTCTGCTGTCGTCCATCTTAGCTTTGTTCCTTTAGTTTTAGTGGCTTTTACCTAGTCTATGAAACAACGCACATACTAGCTGAAAGGTAGATGCTAAAGGCAGAAATATTTGGAGAAGATTAATTTATTTTTAGTTCTGGTGTTAGCGCGGACATTTGCAGTGATGACAATGGTCTATGTTTCCTTGAATATCAAGCCTGCTAAGCTTCCTTACTGATATACTAATTCTAGAGCTCTTCACTTCATGCAAATATGCGCAATAGCATGCCTTCTTCTGTTACAGCTGACAAATATTTGAATGCAGTTTATAGATCTTGCATTAGTGTATATAAAGTAAATGATTTCCAATATCTAGACATTTTCAGTGGTAACAAGGTTTAAAATTTTCTTAATGTTCCATAGTTTCAGAGCTTTCAAACAAATGCTTCATGTGTTGCCTTCATGATGGGCATAATACAAAGAAAGACAATAACCACATTTATTTCCAAGCGGATAATGATAAAATGAAGTTCAGAAATAACGAAGCTAGTAGCTATATGTAAATTTGAAAACGTATTAAACAAATATAGTTTTATCCCAGAAGATGAAAGATGATGTTTTTTTCGTTAGACCAATATTAAGTTTTATATAACAACTCGTCAGTATATCTCTAGCATTACTCTATAGCTCTAAAAATTCATTACATATATCAGTGAAAAAGGCACACATGCATGTCCGATGCATCTTGACGTGGAAAGTTGTCCTCCATAGAATGGTCTAACATGGATCATTGGAGTTTGGAAAAGGAACTTTTAGTTGCAGAGAATTTGTGAGGATAGATAATTCGTTTGTAGGTTATTATTTTAATTGTTTAAAACATTAACAAAGAGCTGTAATTTTCTTATGTTATCTACTAGTTGTGATGTATTTTAAAAAATGTTGCATTTTGAAATTTGTATGCATATTTCACATTTCCCTGATCTTTGGCTACATTGTATGCAGCTATATGTCTTGTGTTTTCAAAATTTGTTAGTATTGTTATATTTGGCTTTTGATGTTGTGTTGTACGAATAATCAGCATATGAACTGAAACTGATGTCATTTGCTTCTTGTAGGGAGTACCTGAACAGAAACTTAGAGCACATCTCGGTTCATTTGGGGTCACGGGCAACCTTGCACTTCAGCCAATGTACACATTGTCAGGTCGTATGATTTGCAACATATTGTTCTTTAGCATCATTGGACTAGGTTGTAGGTTTTTCTTTGCTTACAGAAACCTTTTTTTATTAATGGTGCCCTCATAAACTTGCCAAACTTTTGGCAGAATGTGTTGCTTTACAATTCACTGCTTCCATAATCTCTTATATACTACATATAAATCTTATTCAGTGATATTTTTCCTATAAGTGTCATGCATAGCCATTTCTTAAGTGAATGACACATCTTCGTTCTTAGTTTTATTCTAATATTTTTTCCTCCAATCTGCATTTTTTTCAGGTGGTCAAAAGAGCAGAGTGGCATTTGCAAAGATTACCTTCAAGAAGCCACACATCATTTTGCTTGATGAACCATCAAACCATCTTGTGCGTGAATTAAATTATCCTTTTTTCCCCTTATGTTACACTGTCAATATGTTAATGTCGGACATTTTGGGCATATTGTGAGTGAACTAAAAATTTTCTCCCTAAAAAATGTTGGGATCTTTTGACACTTGAATTTACGTATTTCCAGTATGATTATTTTGTCAAAATATGGATTATGCAAGGAATAGATCAACTCACTCATGCATCATTGCTACCAGCTCTGCATCTGTACTACTAGTGAATGAAACATCATATTTTGTATTTAATGCAACATATATTTTTCTTCTAAAAAAATATAAAACCTTTTTCAGGCAAGATCATTGGACATCTTCTAAGAATTATGTGATCTTTATAGAGTACTATTGACTTTATTATATTCTAGATTCATTGGAAACTTGCAACATAGAACTACTGTGACTACTTTTTACCACAATGGCTTCTAATATTGTTGATATATTTTGCTTTTTGGTCCTTGCAGGATCTTGATGCAGTTGAAGCACTCATCCAGGGTCTCGTCTTCTTCCAAGGAGGGGTTCTAATGGTACGTCCATCTCAATATCTTTCCGTACTCTAGCATCCAACTCTAGGTGTGCCATTATTTATTATTACCATTTGCTTATTGCAGGTAAGTCACGATGAGCATTTGATATCAGGAAGTGTGAGCGAGATGTGGGTGGTATCTGAGGGCAGAGTGGCCCCATTTTCAGGCACATTCCATGATTACAAGAAATTGCTCAAGTCATCTTGAGATGGATTATACCATAACTTCACTACAGTGTGGTGATTTTCTCCATAAAAATTCTCTCATCTGATTTTCTAAAATGCGATAAAATGTTAGCAAAATCGAATAACTAAAACTATTTTCTTTTCTTGCTTCTCAAAACAACCGTACTCAATGCTGGTAAGCAGTCACTTGAAAGCAACCCGTTGCCCTACGAATACTCATGTGTGGTTCAAGATTTCATGTTAAATTATATGGGCGTATGCCGACAATTATAATGCAAATTTTGGCATGGTTATAGTGATTAAGTACTGTTTTGCTAAACCTCTTTTGATTTGGAGATCAGAGTCTGAAGCATTCGTGCCCTTAAACTTCGTATGAATATATCAGTAATCGGCCTGACATTTGAAGGTTAAGCCACAAGAAGGGTGCTTGAAAGAAACATTCTCATCATCTTTTTTCACTTTTAAGAACTGCCGCATAAGAGCAATTGAATCTAGGGAAAAAGTGTTAATGGAGGGAAAAAAAATTAATTCCAAATTGGGTTCGGAACAAAAAGAAGTATTAGACGGAAGTACAAGAGGTTTTTGTTTTCTTTTTCCATATTTTACTCGGTACAGATAGTGCTATGCTTGATTTGGCTAGAGTTACAAGTATATTATCACCAGAACAAATATGTCCTGTGACTAACTATCAATAAGAGGTTTTGTGTGTCAAAGTGTACCGTGGTAAAATAATTGTATCATTTTTTAGTATGGTGTATGGCTACATTGCCATATGTCTAGTCTTTAAATAAACATTATAGTGATTAAGCATAACAGAAAAATCCCCCAATAGAACAGTTTCTTGTTCATTGCGCGTCATTAAATTTCTTGTTTCGGTTTTGTTTGAATTCTGATATTAGAAGAAATATGATGGAAGATGGATTGCTGGAGTTTAAATTATGTTTGAATAAAAAATTATAAAAGTCATAAGAGTTTTTTTGAAAGGGCGAGTTGTACCTATAAATTTTAAAATTTTCGTTTCATCAAATTGATGAAATTGCGATGGATGAATTTTATAGACAAAAATATTTTTAAATAATATTTCATAATTATGTCCTAGTTTATTTAAGATGATATTTTTTTATATTATTTTAATTTGTGGTAGAAGAACATTTGACTTGACATTCGAAGTGGACTCTTTAATCTTATTTTATAATCACATCTGTTTAATTGCTATCAATTAAAGTTTTTTTGTGTTGATTTTTTGTCATAATATTTTGAATCTATTGAATGTCATCATAATTTTCTTTCAAATTAATTTTTTGTTTAATTTGAGATAAACAATTGATTTATGATTATTTCTATTTTAGCATCTTAAGATATTGTCATTTTGAATAGTGTTCAAATTGATATAATGGTATTATTATTCTTTCACTTTTTTTTTATATTTATCTCTCATCTTGGATCTTTTCTAATAAGGGAATGAAAATACAAAAGAGTCAAATAAAAAATATATTAGGAGGAACAAAATATCACAAAGTAAAATATATAAGGTGCAAAGAGTAGATAGATAAAAAGATGAAATTTTTTTTATAAAAGATTCTTATGTGAAAAATTAAATAAATATATAATACTATTATATTTATAAGGGTAATAAAATAATAGATATATAATAAAGTGTAAAAGTATTTTTTCTTTGAATTAATCTTTTAAATTTTATATTTATACTTTTTTTTTATTCAAATAGGACATGATTTAGTTTAATTCATCTACCATCACAATGTTTTATGCAAACATAAGTTTAATAATAAATCATCATACTCTGCTCTCCTATATCGTTCTCTATTATCTAATTTCACTTCTTTATTAGTTACTTCTCAAACAAAGTTAAAAAAATATACCTCTGGTTGATGCCCATGCCTTGTAGTGGCACTAATATAGCTCAAGTGCCGTTGTATTGTTACCCATTTTGAGAGATATTGGCATAGCAAAATGATAAATAATAGGGAAAGATTGGAATTTGTCTTTTATGCAATTTTTCTAACGAAGAACCATTTCGACTTTGAGCAATAAATTTTATATATTCTTTTATTTATTTCTTTACTTGAAGAATTTATTTGGAATTTAAATTGACATAGCATGATAGAAATGGGCTGGAAACAAAATCATGAAATAGAGGAGGAAGTGGTACAAGACATAACTAGCACTTGATTCCTTTTGTTTCTAATGCGGATAAAATGTGGATCCCCATTTAATTTACGAATTGGATTCACTGTTTTAATGATTTTCAGAGTAGACAGCTCATTATCGAATATTGGTAACGTCTTTTCTAATTGTATTTTTAAAGTTCAAATTTGAGATTACTCGTTACTAAATGAGTCAATAAATTGTACGTCTAAAATTCAAATGTGATATTAATCGCTTATTAGATGAGTGATTAACTCAGTAACATAAAAATATAATAATAACGTAGGAAAATTGGTTAAGTAGGAAGATATTGTGAATTTCTTCTTGAAACTAGAACATGATATTTTAATTGAAGAAAATTTCAATCAACAATAATATATTTCTTTTAAATTAAAACAAATGAAATTAGATTTAAAAGTGTATGTTAAAATTATGAAAAAAACGACGTCAAGATGATTCAACACTGGCTGTCAAAAGTGTCAATATTCCAACCATTAAAGCTTCATGTTTATCAAGTCATGCAAACTATGCACCTATATGACACAAAGTATTATCAACAAATAGATATCGTATTTATCATATATTAAATAAAAAAAATATAAAATAAGTTGTGGTGGGGCCTCTCGCGTTACCCTTGAGAGAGAAATATTGATTTAATGTAAAGATAATATGATATATTAAACAAAAATAATAATAATTAAAATATTGACAAAATAAAACAAAACTTGGGAAAACAAAATTTAGTTGCGCATCCGGGGAATCGAACCCCGGTCAGTACCGTGGGAGGGTACTATGATACCACTACACCAGATGCGCTTTGTTGTCGAACCGCTCTTTGTCTTTTGAATGTTATGAATTATAAAACACGACACGGTCTTCTTCACGTGAGCGTTTCCAAACTTTTGGTCTTCGTTTGGGTTTCTTTTTGGCTCATTCTCCCTTCCGTTTCTGCATTTCCCCCAATTCCTTCTCTTCGCTTCGATCGTCGCCGTCCCCCGTCCGAACAGTTTCCGGCGAGATGGAGAACTCGAGCTTCCTCTCCTGTGAGAAGCTGGAGAACGTGGCGAGTTGGGTGGGCGCGAGCGTCTCCTCCGCCTTCTTCGCCTCCCTCGAGCGCTGCTCCTGCATCAACCTCAGTACCACCGACGCCGACGACGCCGAAGGTCCGGCCGAAGAGGCCAAGGACCGCCCCCTCATGCTCACCAAGACCGTCCCCCACGACCCCGCCGTTCCCGCCCCCGACGACGCCGTCGTGGTCAAGCTGCCGCCGGTCTAACCTCCTACACGCCCCTCCATCTCCGATCGCGCTCGGTTTGCGGGTATCCCCCTTGCTTACAGGCCTCTCTATACGGTTTGTGTGCTCGACTAGTAGTAGTATTTCGTGTTTTGGAGTGTGCAAAAGCGTACACAGTTTGTATGCTGTGGATGAACAAATTGGAAAGTGGTTTGCGAATTTAATGTAGTGTGTGGAAGTTGTAGATAATGAAATGTGTTTCTTGCGAATATTGCATACCAAGTGCTTGATATATGATTTAGCTTCTATTATTATTATGTGGTTCTCTTTTTGCTTCTAGTTAAACTAGTATTGAACATAGATAGAGTATTCGGTCAATTGTTTAAGTCTTATAATACCCATTTGTAAGTTGTTGTAGTTGCTTATCTTTATTGTGTGATGGTTCCAGGTAAAGGATGTATGAAGTAGTTCTTAAGATAAAAGAGGCATATTTGATATGCAAATTATGGTAAACAACTCTCAAACTTAGATAACTGGATAATAAATTTTATGATGGATCGGATTTATCAGTAATTCTTGACTTATTTTGATGCAAGTAATTACAACCATTGCTTCAGAAGGAACCTGTTTGTCTACCTTTTTTAGGATGAAGAAACACAGGTGTCCAGTTAATCTACTGTAAATAAACCCCTGAAATGTCATGATACAAAAGTTGGAGGATTCTTTTGGAACAGTTTCCTACCAAAGGCATAAAAAATACTGTTGCCTACATAAGTTGACAAGATTTCTGGTGTCTTTGTTCTTTGATTCACATGATATTCTAGTTCCAGCTACATGATTTTTTATTAGATTGTTTGCCTAGTTATCAATGAATTTTGTGCTTTCCTATGCCTGCTTTCTTCTCCTTAGCAGATGGGTCAGCTTTTTATTTTCCGGTGTTTGACAGTGTGTAATTTCATCAGGCCTATTGTAGTAAGTTGAGCCATTCTGATTTATTTTTCTATTGGGTAAATGAATTGTATTGATATATACTCTTTTGACATCATGAATCTTTCTGAGTAGATTTTTAGCTTTACCTAGAACCTCAAAGTCCATTCATGTTATTCATGCTATGATTTCTTATTTGTTATGCATCTAAATTTCGTGCAATTGTAGAAAATGTTTGATCACATGTTCCAAGCATCTACGATTTGGAAAGATTCAAAGTAGACTATGAACCTTTTGGCTATGAGGCCTAATCTGTTTCATTTATGATCCAAATCTGATAAACTGGCCTCTTGCATGTCACACTTTCAAATATTGACAGAACACTTTCTATGTTTGAGTAATGTTGTGTTCTTGTTTCCTTTTGTAATATATTTCTTCAAGATTATACTGTGTTCCATATTCAGCTCTCTTGCATTTAAGGTTTTGCTTAAATGACCTTGATTTCCTCTTACAAACCTGATGTTTTGTGACTAAGAAAATTCAATTTCTTACATTGCATATTTCTCATATCTAAACTTAGCATTCCGAGTTTCCAACAAAGATCGCATCATTTTGCTTAGTTCTTAGACATACGACGAACAACATTGACTAATCTATCTGGAGCACGAATTGAACAATCATTGATCACGATGGTTGGAAATTCTCTTCACACATTATTGTTCTTAACCTTGGTTTTCACTTTTTGTCGATGTGCTTTAAGATGTATTTGTAAATAATCCCATCTTTATCAATTGTGGGATTCATCTGTTTAAATCTTTCACAAGGATGAGGACATGGGACGTCCTATGGAAGCTGAACTTGTCGCAAGAAATTGTTCGCTATACATAAAGGTTGATTTCTACTATGCTATTAGAAGGTGTATTTTTGGATGTCACAAACAAATTTAATGAACCCTCTCTACTAGAATCAAATGATTGTGGACATCTCATGACAAAAAGATTAATCGAGATCCAGTATTTGTGGGGCAGTCAGTTTGTTCAATAGCTATTAAAAGTAGAGAAACATAAATCAACAACAAATTTACACGCGTAATAAAGAGGCAATGAACTTGTTTAATTATTCGAGTCACATTGACTGTTCAGTCTTATAACTTGGGGCTCAATTGAACTGTCCTGACAAAAGAATTTGGAATTTATTTATGTGCAACGGTAAGTTATTTAAGTTGTATGAAGTTTAAAATAAGAAAAAGACAGATTTTGTTCTAATAATGTGATGACTGACTACAATGGCGGCGGCCGACAGGGAAGCCTTCTCCTTTCTCGTCGTCGACGGCAAGAGGGGCAGGCACATTTGCTTCTCATGTGATTGAAATGCATAAACTATACATCATGCTTTCAGTTTGCTACCACAGGCTGTGCAAATAGCACAGTGTTTTCACTGGACCTTAGGAAACCGGATTAAAAGGATTGAATCAGTAAACCAGTTCATCCGGGTTTTATTTAAAACTTAAAAAGTAAAATTTGAAGAAAACAAAAAACAAAAAACAAAAAATCAAACCAAGGAGAGGAAAATAGGAAATACATAAATAAATGCCATTGGTGAGGATAAAATAAGAAAGAAAAGGATGACACAACAATAAATGGAAACATATGATATTAAGAAAATAATTAAATACAAAGGGGGAAGAGAATGAAGCCCCATAAAAAATGGAAAGATAGATATTTTAATCCGACTCAAACAGATTAAAATTAATCAGATTGGGTTGAGTCGAGTTGATGATAAATTATTCATCAGATTCGATTCAACTTGATTTTTGTTAGGTTGGGTTGTATCAGATTCGGATCATCGAGTTATCAGATTAATTTTTTAAGATTTTTAAATTACTTTTTATATAATATTTAATACTAATTATATTTTAAAAAAATATATTTTCAAACATTTAAAGTAGTTTTTAAGGATATAAAGCAAGGATTTTAATATATTTTAATTTTAAAGTAATAAAATATTTTTATCTAGATCAAATTGGTTCAAATTTAATAAAAAAATATATCACCAGGATGAGTTGAATTGATCGGATTTAAAAAATTGAAACTCGTATTGAACTCATTCGTGATTGAATTATGATCAGATCGAGTCCGACCCGATTAATGATTCGACCTAAACCAATTGAAATTGGATTAATTCGAATCGTTGAATTAATCTGAATGATCTGATCCGGTGGACACTCTTACTTAGGGGTCGTTTAGCATGAGGTAACTCAGATAGATTATATGTTATGTAATTTTAATTTTTTAAGACCCACCATATTATCACGTTTGACTACAACATATCATCGGTGATTTAGACTTCTTTAGTAATCTAAATTCACTTTCTTGATAATCAAAATAATATCCACATTAGAAGTGTGTTTTCGGATTACCAGTAAGGGTGAAATAAATTTTGATAAAATTATTCATTCAATCATTTTTTTAGATATTCATATTTTATTATAAAATAATATTGTTCAACATCTTCTTAATTTCTTAATATTGTTATATAATTGACTGGTAATATAAACTTCATATATTTTATCCAAACTTGTTATTTTAAATTTTTACTAGATATGCTATTAAAATAAATTGCTCTGATCACAAGTAGCAGTCTTGTCTTATTAAAAGATACTTTTTTCCTCAAAGATAAATGAGTACAAGACTAATCAGCTTTGTTTATGCAAAACAATACATTAATAAAATTCAATATTTTTTAGGATATTTTAGTAATTTTATGTTAAATAAAGTTAAATGATAGTTTATGTTATTAATAGTATATGAGTAGGGGTGGACACAAGTCGAGTCGAGCTAGGCCAGTGCTTAAATAGAGATTTAATAAACGAGCTAGACCAAAATCTTATAATAGATTTATAAATTAAGTTTCGCTTGACTTATTTATTAAATTTAAGAAGGCTGACCTAGCTTAATAGCTTATTAATCTATATTTTAATTAATAAATATATATTAAATTATATTTATAACATAAAAAAATATTGTGTACTTTAGCATTGCACATATCAAATACACTAAGGGGGCGTTTCCCTCACAGTAATCTTTGTAGATTACTGGTAATCTGAAGTTAAAATTACCTGGGCCCACCACATTACCCTGTTTACTTATTTTAATTCGTAGGCAATCTGGATTGCCTAGCAATCCAGATTGCCTATGAAGTGGTAATCCACATTACCTATGAGGGGGGTGTCTATCCAGATTACCACCCAAGTGGCAATCTTATTTATATTAATTTCCCTCTTTGCCCTTTTAAATCTTTCATAAATAAAACATAACACAATAATAAATTATCATATAATAATAACAACAAAATTAATTACTTAAATTCATTAATTTGCAAATTCATAATTTAAGTTGATTAATTTTAATTCAATAATACAAAATTTTTAACTTAATAATATTTATGAAGGGTATTTTAGTAAAATGCTGTATATTATTTAGTGATCATTTATATAAGTAAATATGGTAATCTGAATTACCACTTGGATTATTTATATATAGTAAACGGGGTAATGCACATTACTAGCAATTTAATAGATGGTAATCTTTCTGTCAGGTAATGTAGATTACCAGGTAATGTTAAGAGGTAATGCAGTAAACGCCTCCTAAGATTAATAATAATTTCGAACAAAAGCGACTTATTGTATCTCTTTCGATATTATATTTTATTTTTTAATCAAAATTATTAATAATTTTGACTCATATGCTATATACTTTTTAAGTTTTATAATATATATTAATTATATAAAGTGGCCTTATAAGCTAATAAATTAAGTTTAATATAGGCGAGTCAAGTCTGTTTAAATAAAAAAAAATAAATCTTAATTTCGAATCTGACTTATTTATTTAAAAAGGTGAGCCGAGCTGAGCAAGACTCAAAATATACCAACTCATAAATAGCTCACGAACGACCTAACTTATTTTCAACCATATATATGAGAATACACCAAACAACCCTTAAAAATAGAGGCAAAAAGAAAATAATGAGTAACGGAAAGATAAAGATACTAAGGAAAACAGAGGAACTAAAAGAATTTCAGATAGAAAATAAATTAAAATTATTAAATAATAATTTTTTTTATAAAGCAAATAATTTTAAAATGATATGTAGTTGCTAAATAAATCATTTATTAAATATTTAATTCTTTATATATTTTTGGTCATATTTATCTTTAAAAGTATATATATATATATGTATATATACATAAATCTGATATAACCAGTTAGAAATCAATCAAATTCGATCCGATTTTTATCCGTACCTTAAAACTGCATATTTCTCGGTCTAAATTTTATAATGAACTGAACCGGACCGCGCCAGGTTTACAATTAAACCCGTCGGGCCGGTCCGCTTTTAAGCTTTCCCTAGTCAACACAACACCTTCCATCTCCTCCATTGTTGACAGCGACGCCCTCCTCTAACTCCCTTTCGCGCCTGCGTCTCCATGGTCGACTGCACCCACCTCCTCGCGTGCTCCGCCTCCGCCTCTCTTCGCGCAGCACGTTCTTCGCCCTTCTTGCCTCTCCTCGTGTGTTCTGCGCCCTGACGCAAATGGCCATCGGACGCCCCCTCACCGACGCAAATGCACACCGTTCCGCCGCACGCCGTTGCCCCTTCGCGGGCGCGTCTGCCCGACTTCTACGCCTCCCTCCTTCAGACATGCATGCAGACCGCGAACGTATCGGCCGGGAGATCCATCCATGCGCAGGTCATCAAGTCCGGTCTCCACCTTGGCGTCTACCTCACCAACAATCTCATCAACTTTTACGCTAAAGCCGGTTCTTTGTCCGATGCGAAGAGCGTCTTCGATGAGATGCCCTCCAAGAACGTCTTCTCGTGGAACTCCATCCTGTCGATGTATGCCAAAGGTGGCGCGCCGGAGAAGGCGCGTGATGTGTTCGACAGAATGCCCGAGCGGGACTCGGTTTCTTGGACGGCAATGATCGTGGGCTTCAACCAGATGGGGGATTTCGGAAGAGCGGTCCGCGCGTTTTTGGGGATGGTGCGGGATGGGATTGCGCCTTCACAGTTCACGTTTACCAATATATTCTCCTCCTGTGCGGCCTTGGAGTCCTTGGACGTCGGTAAGAAGGTGCACTCCTTCGTGGTCAAGCTTGGATTCAGTGCTGTTATCCCCGTTGCCAATTCCCTTCTCAACATGTACGGGAAGTCCGGGGATTCGCAGGCTGCAAAGGCCGTCTTTGACAGAATGAGGTTGAGGAGCGTGTCTAGTTGGAATGCCATGATATCCTTGTATGCTCAGTCAGGAAGGATGGACCTTGCTAGGGCTCAATTCGAGGAGATGACCGACCACAGCATTGTTTCTTGGAATGCCATTATTGCAGGGTATAATCAGAATAACTTGAACAAGGAGTCATTAGAGTTCTTCTCACGTATGCTTACAGAACAATCATTGACCCCTGACAATTTCACATTGACGAGTGCTCTCTCTGTATGCGCACATCTTGGAACTCTGAGAGTCGGAAAGCAAATTCATGCTTACATGATAAAAAGTGAAATGCAGTGCAATGGGGAGGTCGGAAATGCCTTGATTTCTATGTATTCCAAATGTGGTGGTGTTGAATCTGCTCGAAGATTTGTTCAGCAGACTATGGCTTCTGACCTAAATGTGATATCTTTTACTGCTCTTCTGGAAGGTTATGTCAAGCTTGGTAACATACAACCAGCTAGGGAAATTTTCGAGTTGATGAAGCATCGTGATGTCATTGCTTGGACAGCTATGATTGTAGGGTATGTGCAAAATGGTTTTAACGATGATGCCATGAGACTCTTTAGGCTAATGGTCGCAGAAGGTCCCAAGCCAAACTATTATACATTAGCTGCCATACTGAGTGCTTGTTCGAGTTTGGCATCATTGGATCATGGCAAGCAAATTCATTGCAAGGCCATCAGATCAGGAGAAGCACTGTCAGTTTCTGTAAGCAATGCCCTTCTAACAATGTATGCCAAATCTGGAAGCATCGCAGGAGCAAGGAGGGTCTTCGATCATATATGCCACAGTAAAGAAACAGTTTCGTGGACCTCAATGATAATTGCGTTGGCTCAACACGGTTTGGGATTTGAAGCTGTTAAATTGTTCGAGGAGATGATTAACATAGGTGTGGAGCCTGATCATATAACATATGTTGGTGTTATTTCAGCGTGTACACACGCAGGACTGGTCGATGAAGGGAAACAATATTTTCAATTGATGCAAGTCAAGCACATGATCGAGCCAACATCAAGTCATTATTCTTGCATGATTGACTTGTTTGCACGTGGAGGTTTGCTCCAAGAAGCATGGGAGTTCATTAAAACGATGCCAACAGAACCAGATGCCATAGCATGGGGATCTCTTTTAGCTGCCTGCAAAGTTCATAAGGATGCTGACTTGGCCAAGATTGCTGCAGAAAAATTACTCTCAATTGATCCTGATAACAGTGGTGCATATTCTGCACTTGCTAATATTTATTCTGCATGTGGGAGATGGCAAGACGCAGCTAAAGTTAGGAAGCTAATGAAGGACAGAGGGGTGAAGAAAGAACAAGGGTTTAGCTGGACCCAAATAAAGAATAAAGTTCACCTATTCGGGGTTGATGACGCGCTGCACCCTCAGAGAGATGATATATATGAGATGGCAGCTAAAATCTGGAAGGAAATAAAAAAGGCAGGATTTGTTCCAGATCTGCAATGTGTCCTACACGACATTGATGATGAGCTGAAGGAGGAATTGCTCAGTCGTCACAGTGAAAAGCTTGCTATTGCTTTTGGATTAATTAGTACACCTGAGCACACAACTTTGAGGATTATGAAGAACTTGAGAGTCTGCAATGATTGTCACTCCGCGATAAAATTCATATCAAGAGTTGTAGGAAGGGAGATTATAGTGCGAGATGCCACTCGCTTTCACCATTTCAGAGATGGATTCTGCTCATGCAACGATTACTGGTAGATAGCAGTCATTTATTCAGAAAACAACTTTGTCTATGTATTATGATTCTTTTTCCCTGATTCGTATATGCAAATGTAGCTTTCGCAGCAAAAAAATATTTGAGGTTCCAAGCTGTAAATTATGATGCAAACATAAATGATTAACAAATATTCATCAGAAGACATATTTCGATGCAATGTTGTTCATGATGCGATGCAAAATGGAAGGCCTTGTTAATCGTAGAATTGTATGTACAATTATGCTTTAACACCACGTTCGGCATTGAAATAAAAAGAACGAAATCTGTATTTGTTCATAAAGGCCTGCTCATACACGACTTCCCAAGGCACGACTCCGACACAAAATTAGGCTATTCGCGTCTATTGAGTCAAAACTATCAATATATAATTTCTAAGAGTCAAACATAAATTATATAAAACATATATGTTTAATTTTATATATATATATATAATGAAATGTACATGGGGTAATTTTCACCCGTAAAACCCCAAATTTGCCAACTCTCAAGCCCAATTAACTACTCAGCTCATTAAAACAAAGAGGGCACAAAGACCTCACTTAAGTGAGTGTGCCCTAATTATAAAAGGAGAAAAATCAGAATTTGCCTCTTATTTTCCATTCCCACTCTCTTTCTCTTGCTCTCATCTTCCTCTCCACACAAGAAGGACACCATAGCTAGGTTTTGACACCATTTTCAGCCCAAGGTGGATTTGGAGAAGAAGGAGAAGCTTTAGGGCAAGAAGAAGAAAGGGCTAGAGCTTCATCAAGCTTGGGAGGAAGAAGAAATCACCATTAAAGAAGAAGAAGAAGTTAGAAAAAAAGAGGAACAATTAAGGCTTTATGATTGTTGCTAAGGTATGTAAAGGGGTTCCAATTCCTTAGTCTCTACCTCATTCTATGAATTTGAGGAGTATAAGAACACCATGTTCTTAGAACTTGAGATGATGGATGACATGTTAGGAAGGTTGCATGTAAGGTGTTTGTTCATATGTCTCAATGTTCTCTTCCTATCATTTGAAGTGTGTTATGGGTTCTATTATGAGTGTCATATCCTTGATTCCTCTTATGTTTTACCATGCTTGGGAATCTAGATTTATGACAAAGATAGATGGAGAACCCTAAAATGTGCACAATGATCCTAGATGGAAATCCTAGCTCATACATGCATCAAGAGCATGTTATATGAGTAATTTAGCACTCCATGAACACTAGGACTAATGTCATAATCTATTTATGTCCCTATGTTTATAACAACACCATGTTCTTAGAGTTAAAGATGAGGAGATGACATGTTAGAGGTCTGCATGCTAGATGTTTGTTCTTATGCCTAAGTGACATTTTCTAGGTGTTTGATGTAATAAGAACTTTATGATGAATGTTATACTTCTCTAATGTGACATTGATGTTTATATGTCCATCTTAGGACCCCTCATGTCATAATAAGCGAATCTTCTAACGATTAGATATATTTCCATGAATTAGGATTTCATTATAATGTTATGATTCATATGAAACATGTTATGATCAAATTAAATTTCTATTATGTAAATTTCTGCAATGATATGTTCTTCTATGTGCCAAACCCCAATTGATGTGAAATTGATGAACTATGAACCCTAGGAATGTGTTAAAGAACTTTAGAATGGATATGTGAACCCTAGGTTGTAACTTGGACTCAATTATATGTAATTCAACGTTATTAGTGCCTAAATTATGATGTTAAGAACCCTAGAACGTAGGAATTTCCTCACATATGAATTCCCTTGAGTATGAATAGTTCATAGGTATGAAAGGATTGAATTTGGGAGTTAAATGGGGTGAAAACGAGTTCCAGAGCATCCATCACAGGCCGTGACAGACCCATCATGGGCCGTGATATGGTATCACGGGTCGTGACAGTCCCATCACGGGTCGTGAAATCAGGGTCGTGACGAGTTCGCGAAACACATTAAAAGTCACGACCGTAACAAAGTGTTACAGACCGTGACAGTGTTATTACGGGCCATGATGTAAGGTTACGGGATATGACATGTTGGTCGTAATGATCATACGAGTCGTATTTCTCATCCCGGGAGGATTTCGGTCCGATCGTACCGACCAATACGTGTCGTATCTTCCATCCCGGGCGAATTTCGGTCCAGTCCGTAAATATTCGTTACGGCCGTATCGAACCCCGTCCATCACAACCCTTAAGCCACGACCGCGACATGGTGTCACGGGCCGTTACTGTTTGTAACGGACTGTGACACATAGTATCGCGACCGTGATGGACTCATCACGGGCCGTGATGACGACTTTCCCCATCGCAACCTTAAGTCACGAACGTGACATGGTGTCACCGGCCGTGAGGGGGTAGTCACGGGTCGTTACAGTTTGTAACGGGCCGTGACATATAGTATCACGGCCGTGATGGACTCATCACGGGCCGTGATGACTCAAGACTTTTTTAAAGATGTTTTATAGACGTTGCTTATGATGTTATCCTCTTAATGCATGATGAAATTAATTGTTTACTATGTTTTATGCTATTGAAAGTTTACAAATCATGTTTGATGATTGTGATACATCTAGACATCGAAATGTATGCAAAGCCGTAATTAGGTAAAAATCACAAGATTGATTGCTATGCATGATGTACTTAAAAAAAGATGACATGATGAATTAGTCGAGACGCATTNATTTGCACATGGTCGTGTCTAGGTCTTATAGGCCTTTAAGTCATTAGGGTTATATCTAATGAACTTGTTATTTTATTTTATGTCTCGAGTCGAATGAGCCTAAGACTCATGATATGAGCTTTATGTTTGACCATAGATTTATGCCCATATGTGGTAAGATGATTATGAATTTTTATATGTTTCCGCTCCCTTGAGTTATATTATCATAATATTATGTTTAAGTCTTCCGCTGCAATGTCTTTTAATTGTTATCATATCTTTAATATATGTTATAAGCCCATGTAACGCCGTCGAAAAGTCTTCGCGGGCCAAGCCCAAGAGTGTGCGTTTTGAGGGCGTTACAATACTTATTATCATTTAAAAATTTTTAGTGACCCTCTTTCTTTTGCTTATTTTATTATTACACTTTGTATTTTTGACATTATGAAAGATCTTACCGTTACTTTTCTCCTTTTTGCACGACTTTCCACCCAATTTTCTTTTTTCTCATTACAATATTGTAGTCTTTTTTATTCTGTTTTTTTTTTCAATCAGACGATAATTTATTTTCTTATATTTTTATTTTGAGTTTTAGTTGCGTAAAAATACGTATCGGATATTTCCTTAAAACATATTAATAAAAAATAAAGTATAATAATTTTATAATAATAGAATACCCAATACATGATTTCTATGCAAGTAAAACTATAAATAAAATACAAGAATGTTGTTTGATTGAGCAAACAAATATTATAATCATGAAAAAAAATAGAATAACGTTCGGAGTTATGCAACTTTTGGACTGGAAACCCATGTAGAATAAATGATAAAAAAATATAAATTACGCTTTATCCTTTAAAAAAATGTGATTGCGCATGACAGTCACGATCATGAAAGAAAAAACTAAAGTTACTTGAAAACCCCTGCTAAAAATATTTTCTCATTTAAGGCAATAGATTTTTATAAAATGCATGCATAGAAATCAGCTAATTTTTTTTTTTGTTGCTGCTTATTTCCTACGAAGAAAATGGCACCCGCTCATTGTGTCGAATTAATTTGTTAAATAAATCCTAAGGATCACAAATACTATTTTTCGTGAATTTTGAATATTTGAAATATTAATTTGCATAACATTTAAATTAATCCTAACAAAGAATCTTTTAAAAGCATAATTTATGCTCTTTTAGTTTAAATTCCGAGATAACAGTGGCACGTAGTCGAATTTTATGCAAATTGCAACACCAACTTAAAAAAAATTGCGTTTCCGTCAAATAAAAGTAAACCAACTAATATAAAAAATCTGAGAGATATTGGGCAAAAAGTAGTTCCTGGTGGATATGAAAACAAAACAAAATGTCATTAATTTGATAAATCCTTTTCAATACTATCAATGATAAACATATTGAATGACTCAAATGTTATGAGCAAAATGGATCACATCAACTAATATAAAAAGTCCGAGCGATTTGGGGCGAAATAGTTCTTGATGGATATAAATAACAACAACAACAATAACAACAACAACAACAACAAAGCCTTATTTCACTAGGTGGGGTCGGCTACATAGATCATACGACGTCATTGCGCTCTATCAGTAACCAATTTTTTAGGTATATTATTCGCTAATAAATCTCGTTCTATTAGCTCGCCAAGTGTTCGCTTTGGTCTCCCTCTCCCTCTTTTAATCAGACTCCAGATTGTTTGCTCTACCCTTCTTACTGACGCATCTAATGGCCTTCTCTGAACATGACCAAACCACTGTTGAATCTAAGATCCCAAGATTATTTTAAATGATCATAAATTTGTAAGTGAACTCAGTCTGTACTAATG
>LTAE01005605.1:0-18310 GCA_001647135.1 Pontederia paniculata
ATTATTAAAATAGTTAAGTCATCCGTTTCCGGAGTCTTATAAATTTAAATCAGTTCTTTTGCCATCCGACATTTAGATATGTTTACTGATTAATTCCAAAAGATAACAGTGGTAAACAAACTTCTCTCCCTAACCAACCTAATCTATTTTATCTATTTATCTTTTTAAAACTTAAATTTCATCTTTTATCTTTTACTTATTCTATCTTATCTTTTTGTTTTATCTTTTCAAAACAAACTTTTAAAATTTATCTTTTCAAATTTTCAGATAAGATTTTTTGGATTTTAAATTTAATTATTCCTGTGGGATCGACAACTCTTTATTCACTTTTTATTACTTGAGCGATCGGTACACTTGCCGAGTATTTTTTACATGTGTGATTTTTCACATCAAGATGGTTAAAGATAGCAAATATGTGTCAAAAGTAAGATATATTTGAGTATATATAGTATTAATATCGACATTAAGTCGGTAGGAAAAATTACCATTATACCCTTGTCAATATTATTATTTACATGTAATATCGTTAGTTTTTTCTTTATTTATTTTATTTATTTATTTACTTAAGATATTATATGTAAATAAGAAACTCTCCATTTGAATTTAAATAAAATATTTATAAAATTAAATTTCAAAGGATTCAAAATTCGAATTTTTGTTAACAAGAACAAAAATTATAGTTTTTCGGATTTTTCATTTTGTACCTTCCATTTACCTAACTAAGACTTATCCTAAATTTATTAAAAATCACATTTATCAAACTTTCATATAGAGGTCCAATTATTGGGACTTTATTTTTTCAAATTATAATATTTTAAAAAATCACATTTTCACGCCTTTCACTAAATTCTAGCATTTTTGGCACACCAATGATTGAAGGTAAATCATCTACCTTAACTTATATGTGTTCATTATCAATCATCTAATAAACAAAACCCATATGATCCTATATAAATTAAGTGACGTATATTACAGATATCATCGGTCATGATTGTCATCTCTAATAACCCTATCGTAGCTCTCATCAATTGATCCATGGAAAATCCCAAAGAGCAAAAGACAACTCATTAGAGAGTCCCAAGATGAAGATATGATGGACGATGGATTGATCGAGTGGCCACCATGCATCACCTTTTGCACTGATGAACATCGGAAGCAATATTCCGTCTTGTCTTTTATGGACCATGCTTTGGCACATTTTGCACATAAGGGGACATTGACACTATTGTACTTAAGAGATGATATGATATAGTTGTTTAATCAAATTACCTTGGCACACTTCCTCCCGCATGCATGGAATAGTTGTGAGGAGATCACCTTAGAAAAGGCATGGAATAGTTCAAGACCACCAACCTAGATGACACAAAAACAAGACGAAAAAATTGAGTTTTAGATGCACAATAAACTTTTTTCCTTGTCATTGGAGGAATTCACCAATACATATTAGTTTCATCATGACAGTGCGGTGGCAAGTGCCTTGGAAAAATTAACCCTGTAGGGTTTTGGAGCAATCATAGAAGATTCTATTCTCAATTACTAGTTTACCAAGAGCATTTTAATTCAAAACCTTGTCTTTCATTTTGCTCTTGAGATTCTATCTGATACAGTATGCGGGAGAGGGGACAATGATAGTTCCCTTATGAGACAGAGTTGTTCTTGTTTTATGCCATGGTTGAGGGCATAGGTGTGAATGTTGGACCCAATATTGGTCAAACTTCAAAAGCCATTCAAATAAGAGCAATGAGAAGATCATTGTCGGGGGTTTGCACCCCTATTATTGAACGCTTCAAGATTCACTTGTTAGACTCCAAATTAGTAAAAGCGAGTATTTACCTTGACCATAGTGCAATTTTTAACATGAAGTTAGCTTGCATAGATAAATGGACCTCCATGTTCATATTCAAGAATAGACATGAGAGAATTCTTTTTTGCTGAGGCTGAGAAGTTTACTATATTTGATAGAGCCAATTGGATGTTCTTCCCTCCCCTTTCAAGGAGGTCTTATTAGGTGACTTAGCCACCACCACTGCCTCAGCCTAGATGCCGACCTCACATTTCTAAATAAAGTCCATCATATTTTGAGCAGCCCAAAGACGTCCTTGAGGATGCACCCTCCTACTCAGCACCGTTTGAGTTTTCACGACTTCAGTCTACCTTGGAGGTGATGAGAGCTGAGTAGTTGCGCCAATCTGAGATGCTTCAGAAGATTCAAGTGCACCATGACGAGATGATTTGCCACATGCATGAGTACCACACCAAGTAGCGACACTACATATATGGAGTGGGCCATATATAGTATTTATTTATATGACAATTGATTGATTTTATACATATAAAAATGCATTAAAATATATAAATCATTCTCCATTTTCATGGATAAAATACAATCCACCATTAAAAGTTGTCAAAAACATATTAAAATATATTTATTTTAAATTTAATTAAGTAGGTGTCGAATGTTTTGAATAATATTTGTTATTTAAAAGCTAATATGGTAGCTCAATTTTTTTAAAATAATGGAATTTTCCGTTTTCATTTTTTCTTACATCCGTACTTTAAACTGTACAAAAAACGTTGAGAAAAACTTGTCAAGGACAAGCCCAAATTCTGACATTTTCACGGAAAAAATCTGACATTTTCATAATTATTACTGTACCAAATCGTCGACTCGTCGCAAATTAAACACTATGGCAGAAGCCCACCTTTCAAATGGGCTATTATTTTCGTGGAGGCTCAAGAATTACCGCAAATAAGCTCAAAAGATACCCAATTCGAATCCCACAAGACACGTGGCGGAGCTTGAAATGACGCATATCTCCCTACGCCAAGGGCCCACGCGCTCGGGCATAAAACAGCGAACTCGCACCTCCCGGCTCCTAATTAAAGACACGTGTTCTCAATAAAAGTGGTCGCCAACATGGTCCTCAACGCAATTGCGCAACTTCCTGTGCTCTCCTGCTCGAGGTAGAACAGCGAACACGCATTTTAAGTGGTTCCCCTATGCAGTGATCCCGTGCGCGACAAAGAACAGCAAAGCTTTTTTCTCAGGTCTAAGTTTCTGACACGTCACCATAAAACCCCGTATTTGGATTTTGGTAGGACATAGTTTCGATGTTGCCTAAACGTAAACAACACTTCCCTCCTCGTTTCCTCCAAAAATATCCTTAAAAAAATTTTGAGCCTTTCCCTTTCTCTCTCCTCGTGCGATATAAAGTGAGTGAGAGAGAGGAGAAAAAAAAAGGTTAAAAAAGTAGAAGAAAAAAGGAATAATTCGAGGATTTGTATCATTTTGGTCCATCGCATTCGGCCATCAACACTCTCTTTCTTCCGCTCGCTCTGATCACTGGGAAGAGATCTCGCAGCATCATACAGATCTCTCTCTCCTTTTCGGAGGTACGAAATCCTTACTTCCTTCGAGTTTTCTCATTTTAAAGCTAATTAAGATCCGTCTACTGAGGTTTTTCCATGGGCTGCGGGACGGAAGGGATCATTTTTTTTTCCTAATGTCGATTCTTCTTTATCTTGATAAGTTTCCAGTTTGGGCGTCGATGTTTTTGCTTCTCTGGGTAGAAAGATTGAATCTTTACGTTCATGTTGATTTCTTTTTTTCTTTGCAGGGTTGTGTTTGATTTCTTGGGGGTTTCGATTTAGTCCCATTTTTGTAACATCGAGTTAGGGTTTTATCTTTCGTAGTGATTTGGAGGTGTTACGAGATATTGTGGAATTCTTCTGGGCCGGCCAGTTTCGTTTGTTTCTATTTGCATTTGCATGCGGGTTTGAATTGAAGGGGTACCGTCAGCAAGCTTGTAAGCTGGTGTTGCCTTCGTGAGGGGTTTTCCCTGTGGGGTCTGCTGGCAGTATGGCGGACAGGCGCATGAAGGCTGTAGCTGACGATGATGACAGTGTCCATGGGGATGATGAGGTTGTGCTGCAGGACGAGAGGGTTGAGGACATGGATGATTTGGATCTGGGTCTCACGCTTGGACGCTGGGGATGGACGACTGGAACGTCCAATAATGGACGGGCAGAGTCTCACAATAGAGAACCCTTGCCTCGGTTGGAAGGTGGAGTGGGAAGCTCACGGTATTTTGAGACGCAGCGCTCTGTGCCACAGTCTCCTCCTCAGCTTGTTCATAGGCAGCCAAGTGCAAGGGACTGGGGTACAGAGATATTTGGGATTCAGCTTGAGGGTCAGGGAGATGTGGGTTCACAAGATGAGGCCTTTGATGAAATGGAGAGAGCCAGCTCTGACACAGATATGGATACTCAGCACAAGCGACCTAAAGTATTAGCCTCCCTTGAGTGAGTTCTACAACATGTGATCTTTCGTGATTGATGATTACAGTTTTAGATTGTATTTCGTGCAACATCAGTTTGATACTTTTAGTTAGTAAACTATCTGTGCTTTTTCTTTACAATATTATTTTCTTTTCTTATTTGTAGATCCTCATTACTGGTTATGGAACTCCTTCCTGTAACTTATCTTGGGTTATACATTCAAATCCTCTAAGATTTGTATTTGAGGATGAAGAGTCAAGTTAACAATTTTCTTTAATTGAGTTGTATGTGTGCTTCTAAGCACGTTTATCTAGAAAATCATAATATTCTATGGTGGTACTGCATATTTGGAGGTGACACATGTTTTCCATCAGATGCTATTGAATTTAAAACTGAAAAACTGCATAGAAACATGTATTTGATCTTTATTCGACAAAGGGTCACTATAAAAGTCTTACTCAGCCCATTATGTATTGAACAGTCGAACCATTTGTTCGTATTGCTTAATTTCTTTTTACTCAGTAAAAGATTATCATCTATAATTTTTTTCCTATTGGTGCAATAGTAAAAGAAGTATTAGCCTCCCTTGAGTGGGTTCTTGAACTTGTGATCTTTCATGATTGATGTTTGCACATTTAAAAAAAAAAGAGATTGATGTTTACAGTTTTAGATTATATTTTTTGCAACCTCAGTTTGATACCTTTAGTTAGTAAACTATGTGTGCCTTTTTCTTTACAATATTATTTTATTTTCTTATTTTGGATCCTTTTTTTTTGAAAGAGGAAAGGATGACTACAAGGATTGGTAGTCATCCGCTTGTATTAGAACACAGAATGTACAAGCGTGTTAGGAGGAGCTACATGAAAGCTGCTCCTTCCTAACGAAACAAAAAAGGAAATTTAAAAAGAGGAGGGTGGAAGGGGCTATTTTGGATCCTCATCACTCTTTGTGGAATTCCATCCTGTAACTTATCTCGGGTTAGACATTCTAATCCTTCAAGATTTGTATTCAAGGCTGAGAGTCAAGTTAACACTTTTCTTTAACTGAGTTGTATGTGTGCTCTGCTTCTAAGCACATTTATCCAGAAAATTATACTATTCTAAGGTGATATTGCATATTTGGAGGTGACACATGTTTTTTATTGGATGCTATTGAGTTTAAACTGAAAACTGCATGGAAACATGTATTTGATCTTTAATTGACAGAGGGTCACTATGAAACTTCTTACTCTGCCCATTATTTTTTTTTGAAAGGAACTCTCTGCCCATTATGTATTGAGCAGTAGAACCATTTGTTCGTATTACTTAAGTTCTTTTTACTTAGTAAAAGATTATCATATATATTTTTTCCCTATTAGTGCAATAGTAAAAGAAAACTAATTTTTGGAGTCACCAATTTTGCTAGGGTTTGCCTTTCTACTCCCGCCTAAACACGAGATTAGTCACTAGTAGTCCTGGATATTGATGGATCTTGACCGTAAAAGAATGCGAATGGTTACATCGTCATACGTGCTAGATATTGTTACATGCCGGCAATTTTATTGTAACCTATAGAATTCTGGAACCAGTTTCTGCTTTTGCCAAACTTGGACAAATTTCCTGCCAGCATATTTATACAGCTGTTTGATTTGGATTATGCACACCCATACATAGAAACAAGGTAGGGGTGTTCAAGTTGTGCATGCGTTTGGGCATTTCTTCCCTTAAAAAGCTTTTGGACAATTTTTGGTTGCCTGAATTAGTGTGTGAAGATGCAGAGTATTATATAACCATTTGCTGTGTGGCATATTATTAGTCTTATGATCTTATCACATCACTAAGTTCTTGTTTAATTGATTATGAATGTATGCTTCCAGTCAAAGTTTGTGATGATAGTTTGTGAGACTTGTGATGGGTTTATAGAGACTTGTGATGGATAATAGACTCTGGTCGTGGACTCAGAACATCCAGTAGAACTTTTGGTATTCTGATACAGTTTGGTGACTGAAAAATTTTCTATCTCAATTCTTAGGTTGACAGGCTCCTCATACCATGAGGCGAACGTCCAACTCGAAAACACTGATTCTTTCCACCCAAATTTATCTGTTTTATCTGAAAATGAGGCGACTTACCGTTTGGGACCTTTTACAAATGGTGAAGTTGTGAAGCCTGATGGCTCTCATGATGCAGATGTTCCAACAGGAAATGATGTAGAAATTCGAATGGATCTTTCTGATGATTTATTGCACTTGGTATGACTTAAGAGCTTTCTGTTGACATTATATACTTGTATTCAACTTTGGTTTGTTGACTAACATTTGTAAGTGGTTTTGTCTTGGAGATTTTCTCTTTTCTGGGACAAAAAGACTTATGTAGAGCTGGAGCTACCTGCAAGCAGTGGCTAGTTGCTAGCACTCATGAGGATTTCTGGAGGTGTTTAAATTTTGAAAACACAAGGATCTCCGAACAGAACTGTATGACTCCAACCTTATGCTTATTGTTTTATGGCTTTCATGATTTGTCATACCTGCTTTAAACTGAAATGTCCAATAAAAGGAGTAATTTGCCTACCGTATAGCTATATCACTTTATCAAGTGTCTGTGTGTAAAATGTTAAATAATTTGTTGGCTTTGAATGTTCAGCAAATTTGGATATATTACAAATTAGTTAAGGGAGAAAATTTCTTACTAGTTTACAGAGTTCATTAATCAGGATATCTCAATGGAAAATAAATTAATGCGGAAATTTGCTTACTAACAGAGAATTCTTAAAGAATTTAAGTTTTTATATTTGGAATCTAACTTTTCTTAAACAAATTTGACAATCTTTTAGAGATTGCATCCAAGGTTTTCAAAATCACAAATTGGAATGTAGAATCATATGATCCTATGATCCGCTTTCGTAATTTTATGTTGAAGCAATCTTAAATATAGTTTTGAGCCAGCATGTGATAGCATCATGAGCTAGCTCGTAAACTTGGTGAAGACAAATTCACTGCCTTGTCAACAGTCCATAGATGGTGTGATTTTTTTAACTTGGTTGCTTTATAAACTTTCCCTGTTCTCCAATTGGATGATGCTCTAAAGCAATCTTCTATTTTGTTGCTGTTGTTGCCTGCCAGCCGTTGCCGTAGTTGATCTTGCTGTTTTTTCGTTTCTCTCCCACCCTCTCATACAAACCCCTCTTCTATTTGCGAGCAGAGAGACTTATGCATGGAGTAGGAAGAGACCTCTCTTGTTGGCGAAGTCATCGTGAGCTGGCGTGCAAGTAGGGGAAGTCTTCTCCTGCTCACATGAGCAGGGAACTGCTTCACTTTGTCCGCCAGCAGGTGAAGACTCGGTCTCCCTTGTGAGCCAAAGTCAATGGGTGCACAGAAATGATATATAATGATAATTTAAAGTTATTAATATATATAAATTTTACAAAAAAAAATAACATTAAATACATTACAATTTTAGTGCTTGGTACCAAGATATTTTACTTTTCAAGTTAACTATAAGGTCTAAGTAACTTTCATTTAAACTTTGAAAGAGTTATAAAAATTGCCAAGCTATTAATTTATAATATAGAATATTATTATGAACAATTCTCAAGAAAAAGATTATTATGAACACAAGTAATATAATACATTAAAGAAAAAATTTGTTGAATTACGAAAATAGTAAAATTAATATGTTAAAGATCCACAAGGAAATATATTTCAAAAACAATTGTTAATTTTGAAGAATGCAAGGGAAAAACTCTTAATTATGAGAATGGAATAATAATAAACAGAAACCATAGAGAGAAATGATATTTATTCCCAAGGAAAGGATAAAAAATAAGAAAAGGAAGAAACCATAAATTAGAAAAAATCCAAATATGAAATGGAACCACAAAATAAATACTAGAGATAAATGATTTTGATAATTAAAAAATAAACTGTTAACATTTTAGAAAATGATAAATAAATGAGTCAAAAAAAGATAAAAGTAATGCTAACGAGGGAAATTATAATAAGTAGAAATGTATACTTTATAAAGACAAATGTTATTTATTATGAAATGAAATTTCAATCTATATTATCTATTACAATAAATATAAATGTCAGACTGGTAGAACACCATAGTTTGAGAAGGAGATGAAAGTAAACTTACTAAAGGAATATTAGAATAAAGATCTATTGTTGCCTGTATGGAGTGGACAAGGCCCCTGAAGTAGTACACAGGTTTAATAACAAATCCTGTCTAAAGAGAAGATTAGCCAGCAAAAAATACAAGGTGTTATACTATTTAAAATTACTAGCTAGAAGTGCGACATAAAGGATACTTAACAGAAAGTGGGGTCTGCTGAAACATATCTTGTTGTCAACTGCTTGCTTCAAGGGTGTTCCACTACTTCATTCTCTTATCCATAATTGCATATATTAGTCCAGCTGTCCCATATCTATTTACTGGAACAATAAGGTCTATTAAGGCTTGGTGTTGGGTTTGTATCAATACTCCTCCCCCTCGAAAGGACGCCTTGTCCTCAAGGCAGAAAGAAGGGAACTGGCCAATGATTGCTTCTGAAATTTAAGGGATCTGCCAGCTTGCTCAGAGTTTGGAGCTATATTTGTTTGCTTTGGTTGACTATATGTTGTGCAACTTGTAGCATTTCCCCTGCTGATTGAAAATCATGTACATACCCTTCCAATTGGATTGCATACTGTTGAGAGAAACCAACCATTTGATTCCAAGTACTAGATCCACACCTCAATGGAAAATGGATAAAAATCTCAAGTAATCACAAGGTTAGAAATCTGGACAATAATACTCTTACATACTTGATCTCTTATTAGTGATGCCACCATTCCCGATTTGGATGCCAAAGTGTGGAATTCTTTGCATGGGAAGCTCCAATTCTTCAATGATTTTTTTGAGCCATGAAAATGGATAAAAATCTTGAGTAATCACAAGGTTAGAAATCTGGACAATAATATTCTTACATACTTGATCGCTATGAGTGATGTCACCATTCCCAATTTAGACGCCAAAGTGTGGAATTCTTTGCATGGGAAGCTCCAATTCTTCAATAGTTTTTTTGAGCCATGAAGTGTAGTGCCGCTATCCATGAGGATTAGAACTTGTCGCTGCCTGATTTTCCCAATAACTTCATTGCTGTCCCTGTTGTTTCACCCAACATGACATGGCGGGATATCTCAGTCATATTTGATGGAGGTTCTTTTTTGTTGGTGGTGGATTCCTCCATGGTGTCATTGAATCTGTGAGTTCCATCAAGGAAAATGAAGGGTTTTGCACCGATGTCCTGGTGCAAACTTCTCATTGCATCTGAAGCATAGACCTCTGCTATGAGATCTACTCCCAAGGACGTGCTGCTGAAGGTGCAAGTATCATTGATGATGCTGAGGGAGGCTAATTAGGGATCTTTTTTTCCAGAAGAGAAAGACTCATGTGTGGTAGGAGGGCTGGGCTGTTTTGGGGCAGCTCCATAGGACTGTTTGTGCTCAACAAGTGATGTAGATTTGGCTTCAAATTCCAATTCCAAACTCATTGCTTTGTACACAGTCCTGGGCTTATGAGTCTAACATCCTCCTTTATCCACTGAGCAACACTCCAAGTAGGCATTGTTCTGGCCAATTATGAACATATGCCACTATCTTTGCAAATTCCTGGCAATATTCATGAACTGTACATGTTTATTTGATGTTGCAAAGATGTTCATTCGGATTTTGATATTCTGTAGGCCCATAGTTCTCTTGAAACATTTTTACCAGCTCTTCCCAATGTAGTAAGTGTGCCCGTTTTTGACCCACACAAAGAGGTCCAAGGCATCTCCTTCTAGATACATGGCGTCAGTGTTAACTTTGAGATAATCTGGTGTTTGATAGTAGCGGAAATATTTTTCTGTCTTAAAGACCCATCCTCGGGGATCACCACCCTCAAATTTAGGGAAGTCCATTTTTGTGTGCGAACGACGAGAGGGACTTTTTGCCAACTAAGGAATATCAACCTTATCTTCTTCATGCGAAGATGTTCTTCTTTTTTCACATGGTTTGAAGCTGCTCTCCATGTTAAGGGTCAGTGGCTTGAATTTTCAGTGCTGCAACTTCTGCTGCTAGAATGTCAATATAGTCTAATTTGGTGGCAATAGCATTCAATTGGTAAGTAATTGTATTAGGGTTATGGTTGGATGGTGGACTGTTCGAGGAAGTGGGATTTGGGCTAGTTGGAGGAATAGGGGATCCAATGTGGATATCAGAGGACCTAGTGTTAACCATCCTGGATCAACTTCTCTGATACTAATTTGGTAAAACACCAGATTTTGAGAAGGAGATGAAGGTAAACTTAATAAAGGAATACTAGAATAAAAGACTACTGTTGTATGGAGTTGACAAAGATCCTGAAGTACAAAGGTTTAATCCACATCCTGCCTAAAGAGAAGATTAATCAGCTATAAATACAAGGTGCTCTACTATTTACAACTACTAGCTAGAAGTGGGAGATAATGGATAGTGGACAGGAAGCGGCAATATGACTTGTTGTCAACTGCTTCAAGGATGTCTCCGCTACATTCTTTTTCCCATAACTGCATATATTAATCCACATGTCCCATAACTATTTGTTGGAACAACAAGGTCTAATAAGTGCTGGTGTTGTGTTTGTATCACAAACTATTAAAGATAAATTATTGTTATTATGGAATAAACAAATTCAAGTCAATAGAGATAAACAAGATTTATAATATAACAATAGAATTTAAAATTTGAGGCAAAGAATAAATACAAAACAAAATATAAATTAAATGTTGAGGCATCAATAAAATCTGGTAAAACAATGTTCCGTGGGTTTCGAACTGGTGCAACATCAACAGATTTGTCACAACAGAGTACACAAACCTTCTGAACAAAACTACTCTGCAAATACTAACTAGTTAAGTATTTATCCAGTGGGTGTCAGTGGATGTGGCTCTGCCTGTTGGGCAGGGGAGTTAAATTTTTTAATAAACATAAAAATACTAGTATTCTTGTTTCTTGATTGTTACAGTTTTTCTTTTTAAAACCCTTAGCTTGGATCTTGAACACGTTCAACAATAATTTTTTAAAACATATAAAAACTTTAGTTTTTCAGTTTACTTGAAAGTTTTAGCTTTCCAATTTTAACAACATTGATTGCATCCATACATCATTAACAGACTAAAAGAAGATGCCTTCGTCCTGTTCTTTACGCATGGCTGTGGGAGATATGATTGAGAAAGTTTTGTATATTTGTATAAATGTCCTGGTATCTTTTGTTATTCCTTCTCATGTTCCTGTGATTTCATTGCTTTTGCAGTTTCTGCTATTTGCCACAGGTATCCAAATGCTAGTGAAGTTAATATGCATGGCATTCCAAATGCCAATATGCTTGTTGTGGAAGCAATGTCATCTCTCAGGTTTGTTTAATGGGTATGGTAGCGTGCATTTTGTGACCATGTACTGTAATTCTTATTTTTCTGATTGATCTTATCAGGCGTCTTGAAACTTTGATCCTGGTAAAAGGGCAGTTCGGTGATCCATTTTTCCATGCCTTGACGGATTGTCCTGCCTTGGTCAGTTTGAGAATTGATGATGCATATCTAGGTAATGGTATTCAGGAGATCAGTGTATACCATGAGAGACTACGCGACCTTCATATTGTGAAATGTCGTCTAATACGAATTTCTGTGAGGTGATTCTGATGTTTTGCAGTCTGATATCTTCTTGTATTATAAGCTTCATCTATGTCATCCTTTCTATCTGTATTACTTGGTTTCTGTGTAGATGTCCTCAGCTTCGATCACTGTCACTGAAGCGCACCAGCATGGCACACGCTTCTCTTACTTGTCCACAGTTACATGAATTGGATTTATCGTCATGCCATAAGCTATCTGATACTGCTATTCGACAAGCTGTTACAACATGCCCTCTGTTGTCAATATTAGATATATCATCTTGCTCGTCTGTCAGTGATGAGACTGTGCGAGATATATCATTGGCATGTCCAAATCTATGTGTTCTTGATGCCTCAAACTGTCCAAACATCTCGTTTGAGGTCAACCTTGTTATTGTGTATTTTTTTAGTTGATTCTTAGACTATCTTAAACTAAAGTCTTATCACGTCTTTGCTTGAAGTCTGTAAGGCTTCTCATGTTGATGGAGTTGAAGCTTCAGAGCTGCGAGGGAATAACTTCTGCTTCTATGTCTGCGATAGCATATAGCCGCATGCTAGAGGCAAGTTTTTTTGGATCATTATGCTCCTTTCAATACAAATGGTTGGTCATATTTTTATGATTTCATGTTGTTGTAGGCATTACAGCTTGATAACTGTGGCCTACTTACTTCTATCTCACTGGATCTCCCCCGATTAAGGAATTTGAGTCTTGTACACTTGCGCAAGTAAATTCTTTCTTTTCTGGAGTCTTTCATATTTTTTTGTTTATGCAAGGTTTTCTTACTTAAAGCAGCAATCATGCATTCTAATAGGTTTGTCGATTTAAATCTGCGGAGTCCAATGCTTCAGTACATAAAGGTTTCTAGGTGTTCTGCTCTCCACCGCATTAGTATTATGTCAAATGTGCTTCAGGTTAGGTTTTTCTTTTATGTAGATTGAATGATTTGCCTTTTTGGTGTTTGCTATGTCAACTAACCTGATGTTTATTTTTCCACATGCAGAAATTGGTATTGCAAAAGCAAGAAAGTTTGGCTACTTTGTCGCTACAATGCCAGAACTTGCAAGAAGTTGACCTCAGTGACTGTGAGTCGTTGACAAATTCTGTTTGTAAGGTTTTCAGCAACAGTGGAGGCTGCCCGATGCTCAGGTCACTGATTTTGGATAATTGTGAGGTTTGCAGTTTTTCGAACTCCTACACACCTTTTTTTTTCTAAACTTTGACTATGGTTATTGTGCATAGAGTTTTTAACATATCCGAATTTCATATTGTCATGATTTTTTAGCAATGGAATTTTACATCTCCCATCTTAGAAGATGCAATCCTTTATTCAGCATTTTGCATCCTTTATCAATTTTGTTCAATTGCCACCAATTGGTTTGTTAACAGTTTTGACCTACTATATCATCCAGTGTTTTAGATTCCCTTATTTATTCATTCTAGGCCGCTTGAAATGGATATCATGCTATCAGATATGTGCCTGGTGAATTTGGGAATGCCTGTTCCAGAAACCCTTTGAGAAAGGCTGCAGGTTTAATTTATAGCTCTTTTGGGGTTCCTATTAAGATCTTGTTATTTTTGCGAGCATCCTGTTTTGGTTCATTACTCAGAAATTTAGAATCAATGTTTTTTTCTTTCAAATATACCAATTTCATGTGATGTGTTGTAAATCTGTGGTTTACTTTCCCTGTTCAATTTATGAATTTGCTTCCTCTGTTAATATGCTAATGCCTTATCGTGGTATATGTCTTCAGAGCTTAAGTAAGGTGTGTTTCAGTAGCAGCTCTCTGGTCAGCCTATCACTTGCTGGTTGTCGTGCTATGGTATCACTTGATTTGTCTTCCCACAACCTGCGAAAATTAAACCTTGATGGGTGTGATCATCTTGAAAGAGCATCGTTTTGTCCAGTAAGTAGAACACATTTGTTTCTTAAAAGCTGATTTCTTAATTTTGGGAGTATAATCCATAAATAGATGGCTCACGGGGCAAGGAGAGTCATTTTGTTTTGACCCAAAGAAGTTCAACTTTTCTTCTTTTGTTGTGGATGTTTTAGTAGTTCGATTGCTAGGAGATTGGGTTCCTTTTTTATTTAGACATTCATCTGACTAGCAAGGCTTCTCTACTTTTCTCAATGTATGTATTATCCGTTTTAATATTACTGAGAAAGCACTCAAATATTATAATCCTTATTGTCCCAACGGTTGTAGGACTTGCCTTTTTTCATGTTTATTTTTTCTGTGCAGGACTTGAATGAAACAAATACTAATGCTGATTTCTGAAAATAAATTTCACAATCTACCTATGTCACTCTCAATTTCGTCTGTATGTTTTGCTTTGTGAATAGATGCTCATTTTGAATCAAGTCTAAAATATTGAAAAGATCAACAGATGATCTTGTGAACTTCGTTTCCACTATGAAAAACCACATATATTCTAAAACTAGATGCAAATGCCAGACTACACATAATCAGTCCATAGACAAATGAAGGACGAGAAGTTCTCTCCAAAAGAAAAAGTGAAGGACGAGAAGTTAATTGTTCTGCGCTCGAGTGAGTTGAAGTAACAATTATTGTTACTCTCCAAAAAGTAATACTTGTTACTGGTCCTGTGGTTGATTTGCAGGTGTGGCAGGGTCTCTTGAAGAACTTCAGTTTGTTTATTGTTCTTTCCTGACATTAAAAGATTTTTTTGGGATAATTGGGTCCTTGTTATTGATTGGTTCTATCTTCTTTATTCCGTTTCCCAGATTTAATTATGCCACTTTCATATTTACCATTTTCACTTTATACATAGAAGATTTCTCTTGAATATTCATAAGCTCATAGCAACATATATATGAAATTTTCATCTGGTCTGGTTTGATTATATACCCTGTGCATATTTATGGCGAGGTTTCTTTCATTTTCATTTATTTACTTGGAAGAACATGTGCCCAATGTGCAACAAATTGGTTCTCAATTGTGCCTAAGCAGCAGTTTTGTAGGTTGGTTTGGAGTCGCTTAATTTGGGGATCTGTCCAAAGTTAAGTGAACTGCGTATTGAAGCTCCAAATATGTCTGTCTTGGAACTTAAGGGTTGTGGTGTGTTGGCTCAGGCATCAATTTCTTGCCCATATTTGACATCATTGGATGCTTCATTCTGCAGGTTCTTTTTATTTCTCTCTTGCTGCATCTCATGCTTTCGGCACAATATTATTTCTTCTAAGTTTATAAGTTTTTTATTTTTTTAATGCAGACAATTTATGGATGAGTCCCTGTCTTCGACCGTGGCTTCATGCTCACGCATTGAGTGTTTGATTTTGTCATCATGCTTATCTATTGGCTATGATGGATTATCTTCTTTGCATTGGCTTCAGCAATTGGCTCTGCTTGATTTGTCATACACATTTTTGATGAATTTACAACCTGTTTTTGATGCTTGTTCACAGTTGGTGGTATGTCCCCCAAGTTTGTTGTTAAAACTTGTCGTTTCATTTTATCTTCTGTTCCAGTTAACAATATCTTTTGTGATCATTTGTTTTGTTGAATTAGTCGGATCTTCTATTATTAAGCATGCTGTTCTCTGTAGAATTCAACTGCTCCATTTATGTTTACCAAATTTCTGCAACCCATAACCTTCACTACACTATAGACATTTCAAGTCAAAGTATGGTTGCAAAATTTAGTCATATAGGCAAAACTGGAGAAAAGAGAATTGGTGTGGCACAATTCTTGCGTTTTCGGGCTACATTAGTTTTTTTACTTTGACATCCTTTGAATCTTAAGTCTATTTAGTTCTGTAGAATTCATACTGTATAAGTTTAGGGGAGGGGGAGGAGTGGCAATGCATGTGCAGCAAGCTAAGTGTAGTGCTGATATGGGCTAGGTGTGTAACTGTCATGCCGCATCGATGGTTCATGTGTAACTTGTTATATGTGCATTTATTTCCTTATGAATATCATTGAATATTTTGTAATTCTCATTATTGATTATTTTTGCTGGGTTATGCCATATTAAAAACAATTCAAGCTTCTAATATTATGGTACTTGGTATTTTTAAGGTAAACCCCAAAATTTATGACCAGACAAAAAGCAGTACACCACAGTTGTCAACATCCTTTTCTATCCAAGACAAAAAAATTTCTATTTTATCAATGAACTATTACTGCACCATTTAGCACTCAGAGACAGAAACACTGACAACAGAATTACTAATTACGATTATAACTTATGCCTGCAGATATTAAAGCTTTCAGCTTGCAAGTATCTTACGGACTCTTCCTTGGATCCTCTTTACAAGGAAGGTGCACTCCCTGTGCTTCATGAGCTAGATTTGTCATATTCATCTATTGGACAGACTGCTATAAGTGAGCTCCTGGCATACTGTACAAATTTGGTTCACATAAATTTAAATGGCTGTGCGAACATGCAAGAACTTGTGTGGGATTCAAATGATTGTCATTCCACTGATATGATGGTAGATGCATGTTTATCCGATACAATGACAGCAAACGAGAAAACTGGCTTGAGGAAGTCTAAGCATTTGCTTGAGATTCTGAACTGTACGGGGTGTCCAAATATTAAAAAAGTTCTTATTCCTTCAATGGCTAATTGTTTCCTTCTGTCTAAAATAAACCTAAACCTATCCACGAATTTAAAGGAGGTGGATCTAACGTGCTCCAATCTCGGTACTCTGAATTTGAGGTTGGTTCTCTTAATGACATATAGTTTCTACTGTCTACAGTTTATTTGTTTACTCCTTTGTGGGTACTAGTTTAAGTGCTTCTTACTGATGTATTACTATTATACAGTTATTGTAGCTCCTTGGAGATCTTAAAACTCGATTGTCCAAGACTGAATAACCTTCAGTTATTGGTAAATTTATACTCTATTTGTAGTATTTCAAGTCTTCTTTGATGTTATCCTTGCTTTTGTCTTGATGGCTTGTTTCTCTCAGATATGGTGCTATTAGTTTATTCATTATGCACAATCATATTTTTATTACTCTGCACGATTATAGAATATTTCATTTAATATTTTTTTATTACTTATCTGAGCCCCCCCTGGTGTTGCTTGTAGGCATGTAGCATGCTGGAAGAAGAAGAACTAGAAGGCGCCATATCAAAATGCAAGATGCTTGAAATCCTCAACATTCATGCATGTCCAAAGGTTAGAAAATTTTCATCCTTTAATGTGCAATGCAGATAGAAAATAAGCACTAGTATAATATTGCACATTAGAATGTGATTCTATCTTTTCATTGACAGTTGTATGCCGAGGATTTTGAGAGATTGCATGGCCTCTGCCCAACTCTAAAACGGATCCAGGGTAGTTTATCTTTGTAACATAAATAACAAGTTAATACATGAGATGCGAGCTGACTATTTGATGGAACGGTGAACATTCATCTATTGAAAAATGTGTTGCCCCTTCATTTACACGCCCTGAATGGTCTGCTAGTGTTCATAATCTGTACTAGTTGCTGCCAACAAGGGTTTGTCAATACAGATGAGCTAGAAAACTTTGGACACAGCACGCCATGGGCATATGCATAGGCATCCCGGGAGAGTAACATTGTGGTTTTGTTATCTGTCAATGTTTTGTAACTGGAATGAGATCAATGGCATATGTTTTGTAGTTAATATTTGCCTGCCAGTATATGGGATTTATTTTTTTAACCCGGTGGAAAATTTTTCTTACTTATGCCGACAGTCCAAGTGAAAATTGATCTCAGATAGTTTCTTGTGCAGGGTTTTAATGCTTGTTCTCTAGTTTTTTAATTGTTAGATTTATTAGAATTTGATGTGTAGATCCTGAACGATGCATATTTCTATGTGTATCGAATGCATGGTTCCAACAGCATTCCAGTGGAATTCGAAAATTTTGAAGTATCATTTTGCATGTTTAAAAAGGGTGGGTAATTCATTTACGGTTGAAGTCTTGCATCATTTTACATGTTCACCTGCTTCATTGTAGTTGGAACTTTTTCTCAGGCAGTTGAGGAAATGGGAAATTAGATGAGCAATACATCAAATGGAAAAAAAGTTAAACAATATCTAAACTGTCAACAACTTTTTTCAAAAGTACAATTTCTTTCGAAATAATTTATGTTGTTTTGTTTATACAACTTAAAATTTTAACAATTTGTTTACTTTGTGGTGAAATAAAATGGAGAATCTGTTACGAATTATTATAAAACGCTAACAAGGGAGCTGACATATGTGGTAACGAGTCAACTCACCAGAATCCGCGTGTGTAGCAAAATCAACGGTCATTTTGTCGACGTCTCTCAATCTTAAACACACACCTGTTCTGGTTTTGGTTGGCCAGGGTGGAAAACCCACAGAGATAAGAGAGAGAGAGAGAGAGAGAGAGAGAGAGAGAGAGAGAGAGAGAGAGAGAGAGAG
>LTAE01005606.1:0-20517 GCA_001647135.1 Pontederia paniculata
GATAACTTTCCTCCTGGAGCAGAATTATTTAGAGAGACAACAAGTGTTTCCCAACTATCAAGTAACGAACTCAGTAATAGTAATGCTTGGATCTCATCATCAAACATGATTTTTACTGATGTCAACTTATTAATTAATTCCTGAAAGCTACCAAGATGTTCTGCAACAGAATGATCATCTTTTCAGGTTCACAAGTTTCTTCATTTACAGTACCTTATTCTGCGGTGATTTGCGCTCATACATCTCTTGTAATTTTTTCTAGATTTGTTCAGGCTTATCAATATTTGCAATATGATGAAACACCTTATCGTCGACCCAATGTTGGATTTATTCAACTGTCTTGATTTTTAATCTCCTCCACTTTGAGTCATCCATGTCCTCGAGTTTTGCAATATCACCTTCGATTGGATCATAAAGGTCTCTGCAATTTAAGTAGTCTCTCATCCGATATTTTCAAATAGAATAATTTGGACCTGTCAGCACAGGCATCCGGCTGGGGCATTATTTGTCCTCCATTAAATTTGTGCAGTTTGATAACTCGGGTTCTTATACCACAATTGGGAAAAGGGTGAACAAATATTTGCGGAATTATCTTCTTTCCCTTAATGCATAAATTTAAATGTGGTTATGATAAGAATAAAGAGAATTAAATCAGACTAGAGGCACACAAGATTTACGTGGAAAACCTCTCAAGGTGAGAGGAAAAAACCACGGGAGCGAGCAACAAATCTTTCACTATGAAAAAGTAGGATACAAAATTTCTTCTCTGATCTCAGCAGAGGAATACAAAAATAAAATCCTCAAAAAATAATCTTGGATCTCTCAGAATAATCTCTCCGGAAACCGGGATAGAAGTCAAAAGGATCTCACTGAAATATCAGAGATTGATGAGAAGGCTCTAGAGAATATGTGCAAGAAGTTTCGTTAAAAATGGATAAAAACTCGTGTCCAAACGAAATTTCAAAATTTGCTCTCTCCTCTCTATTTCTCTCTCTTCTCCTCGGTGGACATGCGAATAGGGCTGCGACGGCTTCTTTTTCTCTCGCGCATCACCAATAACCTGACGACTCTCTCTCTCTCTCCCTTTTATAACTCCCTCACATGTTTGACTTGGAGTCAAACTCCTTTTTTTTCTTTGTCGTGTCGGGCCCGCACAGTTAAAAGCCCAACATAGAAAAAGAAATAAAAAAATTATTAGGCTTTATTAATATGCGGGCCTGACAAGTAGAAGTAAAAAAAGAAGAGAGTAAATAAAAAAAAGGAGTTTGACTCCAAGTCAAACACTTGGGGGAGTTATAAAAGGGAGGAGAGAGGGTGATGCGCGAAGAAAAAAAACCACCGTCGCGCCCAGTGGCCGAGAGGAGAGAGAGAAAAGATTTTTTGGGTTTGTTTTTTAGCCGAGTTGCACAAATTCAATAGTGGGTCGACGATAAGGTGTTTCATCAGTTTGCAAATATTGATGAGCCTTATCAAATCTGAAAAAAATTACAAGAGATGTATGTGCGCAAATCACCGCAAAATAAGATACTGTTAATGAAGAAACTTGTTAACCTGAAGTATAAAGATGGTCATTTTGTTGCAAAACATCTTGATAGATTTCAAGAATTAATAAACAAGTTGACATCAGTAAAAATTATGTTTGATGATGAGATCCAAGCATTACTGTTACTGAGTTCGTTACTTGATAGTTGGGAAACACTTGTTGTCTCTCTAAATAATTCTACTCCAGGAGGAAAGTTATCTTTAGAAGTTATCAAGGATAGCCTATTTAATGAAGAGACAAGAAAGCAAGAGCACAAACTCAACAACTCATTAAAAGCATTGATTATTGAAGATCGTGGGAGAAACAAAAAGAGAAACTCTCACAGTCATGATCGGTCAAGATCCATAGGAAAATCGAAGTCCAGAAAAGAAGGGCAATGATGGAAACAACGTTGTAGTGGCCACATCTGGTGATGTGTACTTTCTTACTAAAGAAGATTGTGTCAACATTGTGAGTGAAGACTCAGTTTGGATCTTAGACACTGCAGCTTCATTTCATGTTACCCCCTGCAGAGATGTCTCCTCGACATATACAGTGGGTACATTTGGGTCAGTTAAGATGGGGAACACGTCTGAGTCCCAAATTTCTGGCATTGGTGATATTCAGCTGAAGACCAACACATGATGCAAAATTGTGCTGAAAGATGTAAGGCATGCACCTGATGTCCGATTGAACCTTATTTCAGTTGGAAAATTAGATGAGGAAGGCTATGAGAGCAACTTCAAAGAGAGAGTATGGAAACTCTAGAAAGGTTCACTACTTCTGGGAAGAGGACAAAGTGGTCATACACTTTACGAGATTGAAGCACAACACAACACTGGTTAAGTAAACATGACTGAAGAGATGTCTCCTTCAGAGTTGTGGCTCAAAAGACTTGGTCACATAGGTGAGAAATGACTTCAGATACTGACTCGACAAAATCTGCTTCCAGGTATAAAAGACACATCTCTTGATATATGTGTGCATTGTTAGCTGGTAAGTAGACTAGAGTTTCATTTAATAGAACTTCTTAATATAAAAGTTCACATATAATTGATTTGGTGCATACTGACATTTGTTATATGAAGGATAAAACTCTAGGTGGTTCTCTTTATTTTGTTACATTTATTGATGACCATTCTAGAAGGGTTTGGGCTATTCCTATAGCGCATAAAGATCAGGTGTTGACAGAATTCAAGAAATTTCATGCCAAAGTTGAGAGAGAAATTGGCAGAAAACTCAAGTGTGTTCGCGCAGACAATGGTGGCGAATACAGAGGTCCATTTGAAGAGTACTGCAACACCTTCGGCATCAGACTTGAGAAGACAGTTCCCAAGACTCCTCAGCAAAATGGCGTGGCTGAGAGAATGAACAGAACAATTGAGGAACGTGTCAGATGTATGCTTCTACATGCTAAGCTATCGAAGGGCTTTTGGGGTGAAGCATTGATTACTGCAGTTGATCTGATCAATCATACACCATCAGTACCTCTAGATGGTGGTATACCTCTGAAAGTTTGGACAGGGAAGAATGCTTCATACAAACATCTTAGAGTGTTTGGTTGTAGAGCTTTTGTTCACATCCCAAAAGATGAGAGATCAAAACTTGACAGCAAGACAAAAGAGTGTATCTTCCTCGGGTATGGAGATGGAGAATTTGGCTACAGACTGTGGGATCCTGTTGACAGAAAAGTTGTCAGAAGCAGAGATGTAGTGTTCTTGGAACACCAAACAATTGAAGATCTATCGAAAGATAAAGAGCCAACATTGTTCAAAGATTATCTAGCTGAACCGAGTTCAGTTGAAGCACCAATGGAAGATGACACAGTTCCAGAAGCTGATCAAGATGACCATAGAGATGATACTGATTCAGATGATTCAGATGCACCTTCGGATAGTCAAGCTGATGATGATGTCGAGCAACCTATTGAGCAAAATGCACCAGAGCCAGAGCCTCAAGTGAGAAGATCAACAAGAGGAAGACAAGAATCAAAGCGGTACCCTCCAACTGAGTATGTGTTATTAACTGAAGGGGGAGAACCAGAATGTTATCAAGAAGTCTTGTCACATGAGCAGAAAACTGAGTGGATGAAAGCCATGCAGGAGGAGATGCAATCTCTGCATGAGAACAACACATATAAACTGGTGAAGCTTCCTAAAGGCAAAAGAGCACTCAAGAACAAATGGGTATTTCGGCTGAAAAGTGAAGAAAATAATCCACACCCAAGATACAAGGCAAGATTAGTTGTCAAGGGATTCAGTCAGAAGGAAGGAGTTGACTTTGATGAGATATTCTCACCAGTAGTTAAGATGTCATCAATTCGTGTAGTTCTTGGATTAGCTGCCAGCAAGAACTTGGAAGTTGAGCAACTTGATGTCAAGACAGCTTTTCTCCATGGTGACTTGGAAGAAGAAATTTACATGGAGCAGCCAGAAGGGTTCCAGGTGAAAGGCAAGGAACATCTGGTATGTAAATTACAGAAAAGCTTATATGGGCTCAAACAAGCACCTCGTCAGTGGTACATGAAGTTTGAGTCATTCATGATGCAGCAAGGATACAATAAGACAAATACAGATCATTGTGTCTTCGTGAAGTATTTTTCACATGATGATTTTATTATTCTGTTGCTATATGTTGATGACATGCTTATTGTAGGTCGTGATAAAAGCAAGATTGACAAACTGAAACAGGAGCTGAGTCAATGCTTTTCCATGAAAGACCTAGGAGCAGCAAAGCACATCCTTGGCATGAGGATCACCCGTGACCGAGAGCAGCACAAATTATGGTTATCCCAAGAGAAGTACATTGAGAAAGTCTTGGAGAGATTCAATATGAAGAATGCAAAAGCAGTTTCATCTCCACTTGCAAGTCACTTCAAATTGAGTTCTAGACAGTGTCCAAGAAATAATGCTGAGAAACAAAAGATGAAGTATGTACCATATGCATCTGCAGTTGGTAGTCTGATGTATGCAATGGTTTGCACAAGGCCAGACATAGCATATGCAGTTGGCGTGGTCAGTCGATTCCTATCAAATCCTGGTAGAGAGCATTGGGATGCAGTTAAGTGGATTCTCAGATATCTTCAAGGCACTTCTAAAGTTTGTTTATGTTTTGGTGACTCTGATCCAGTATTAGAGGGCTATACTGATGCTGACATGGCAGGTGATGTGGATAGTAGGAAGTCTACTTCTGGTTACTTGATGATATTTGCAGGAGCAGCAGTCTCATGGCAGTCCAAGTTACAGAAGTGTGTTGCACTATCAACAACTGAGGCAGAATATATCGCAGCTACTGAAGCATGCAAGGAAGTTCTGTGGATGAAGCAATTTCTGGAGGACTTAGGCCTGAAGCAGAAGGACTATCCAGTTCACTGTGATAATCAGAGTGCTAATATATCTGAGTAAGCATTCTAGTTTTTATTCTAAGTCTAAGCATATTGATGTGCGTTATCACTGGATTTGTGATGAGATCAAAAAGAAGAGATTCTACCTTCAGAAGATCCATACTGACAAGAATGTGTCAGATATGATGATTAAGCCTCCACCTAGAGAGAAGACTATGTTTTGCAAGGAGCATGCAGTTTGTTGGAGCCCTCCACATAATTAAGAAGGGGGAGTTTGTTGGGCTTTATTAATATGCGGGCCCGACAAGTAGAAGTAAAAAAAAGAGAGTAAATAAAACAAAGGAGTTTGACTCCAAGTCAAACACTTGAGGGAGTTATAAAAGGGAGGAGAGAGGGTGATGCGCGAAGAAAGAAAAAAAAAAGTCACCATCGCGCCCAATCGCTGAGAGGAGAGAGAGAATTGAGGAGAGAGAGAAAAGGTTTTTTGGGTTTGTTTTGGAGACGAGTTTTGATATGTTTTCAACGAAACTTCAGGCACAGATTCTCTACAACCTTCTCATCAATCTCTGATATTTTGGTGAGATCCTTCTAATTTCTATCCCGATTTCCGGAGAGATTATTCCGAGAGATCCAAGATTATTTCTTGAGGCTTTTATTTCTGTATTCCTCTAGTGAGATCAGAGAAGAAACTTTGTATCCTACTTTTTCATAGTGGAAGATTTGTTGCTCGCTTTCGTGGTTTTTTCCTCTCACCTTGAGAGATTTTTCACGTAAATATTGTGTGCCTCTGGTCTAATTTAATTCTCTTAATTATTGTCATCACCCCATTTAAATTTATGCATTAAGGGAAAGAAGATAATTCTGCAAATATTATTCTACCTTTTCCCAATAGTGGTATCACAAAAGAACAAGGAGCACCTTGTGTACAAACTGAGCAAAGCACTGTATGGTCTCAGGAAAGCTCCACGGACGTGGAATATCAAGCTTGATAGAAGTTTGAAGAACCTCGGATTCAGCAGGTGTGTGATGCATGCAAAAATATACATATTACATGCATCTATTTTATATTATTTTTCTAGTATTTTACATTAATTAATGCATTATTTCAGTTATTTGAGTTGATATTTCATTCATGAGTCAAATTCTACCTAAGTGCTATATATGGTTTAGTTTCAGGAAAATCAGGTCAATTTATCACAAATCTACCAAAAAGGAGACTTAGTTCCGAGGACTCAAAATTTATAGAGCAAAACGGGCTGTGTTCCACCAAAACGGCCTGTCTTCAACTCATTTACGAAGTTCAAATTTTCATCATGCCAAAACAGCCTGTGTTCATCCAAAACGACCAGTGTTCGACATTGAATAAAAAAAAGTCTCGTGTTCAAGTCGTGTTGCACTCAAATTCTACAACCTGCCAAAACGGGCTGTGTTGACCCAAAACAGCCAGTGTTGTTCAACTTATGTCGGTTCGCCCGATCCGATGACTGTTATCAAGTCTTATTTGATTCAAACTCTTCCCAACCGTGTGATGCCAGACCTCACCTCCGAATTTCAGCTATAAATAGGCCTTCATACACCAAACTAGGAGGGAGATATCAAACTCCTCATATTTTCCAGATTTCAGTAGAGCTGAGAAGCCAACTTTGGAGGAGAAGCCTTGGAGCAGGATTTCAGATCTAGAAGCAAACAAGATTCTACATATTTTGTTTGTTCTCTAATCTTATTCATTAGGCTTAGAATTATTTTTGTTAGGAATAAATTCTATTAAAACCTTATTTAGTTTGTGATTTGTTAGTTTTGAAGTTTATTGGGTATTTTATTAACTTTAATAGAAAGATACTGTTATAATTTACTCTTAATTAATTAATTCTCGGATTTCTGCGACTTACGTTTCCGGCGAGGCAAAACAGGCCGTGTTTGGCTAACACAAGTCGTTTTCACCTCTCCGCCATCATTTTCCGTGTCTGTTTTCTTTACTGAGAAGTCGTGTTTTCATCTGCCCGGACGCGGCCCGTTTTGGCCAACGCGGGCCGTTTTCCTGACGCATCTCTCTTCGGCTGTTTTCAAGTGTTTTGATTCTTAGTTGAAAGATTTATGTCTATCTGTTTCCAGAATTCATAAATTGTGGGTTGTTATTCACTCGAGAGAGGCCTAACAATTCAGGATTAGATTTTACTGCATTTTGATTTTAATTAATTTTAGGTTTAACGTTTTCATGTACTCCTAATTTAATTTAAGATTAAGATAGTTAAGTCATTCGTTTCCGGAGTCTTATAATTTTAAATCTATTCTTCCACCATTTAATATTCAAACAATTTAATTAAATCTAAAAGATAATATTGGTAAAACATATTTTAAATCCTAACAAACTAAATCTTTTTATCTAATCTTTTCTGAAAATCTTAATTTATCTTTTATCTTTTCTTATTTTTCTTATCTTTTATTTTTTCCTCAATTCATTGAATATCTTTTAAATCAGATTTCAAGATAAAATTTCAGATTTTAAAATTCATCAATCCTCGTGGGTTCGACACTCTACTCATCTCTTTATTACTTGTGCGACCAGTATACTTGCTTGAGTTTTAGTGTGTGATTTTTCGCATCAGTGCGCACAAGAGCAAGTTGTGTACACAAGAGATGAAGGATTTGATGGCATAATTGTTGGCGTGTATGCGGATGATCTTGTGGTAACAGGACAGAATCCAGATGAAATCGCAGAATTCAAGTAGCAAATGATGAGAGAGTTTGAGATGAGTGACCTTGGATTGCTCACATTCTATTTGGGAATTGAGGTGACTGAAGAGAAGAACAAGATGACTCTCAGGCAATCATCATATGCAAAGAAAATTATGGAGAAGTTTGGCATGACAGAGTGTAATGCAACAAAGTTTTCGATGGAACCAAAGGCACCATTACACAAGGACCCAAAAGGTGAGCCCGTTGATGAAACTGAGTACCGACGTGTCATTAGTTGCCTGAGGTATCTGCTTCATACCAGACCTGATCTCTCCTATGCAGTTGGAGTGGCTAGCATTTCATGGAGAGACTAACCGTGATGTACCAAAAGGTCTTGAAACAAATACTTAGGTATCTACAAGGAACCATACACTATGGAATTGTGTATGAGAAAGGCGTTCAAGAAGAACAGATCACGGGCTACAGTGATAGTGATCTAGTTGGTGATCTAGATGATCAAAAGAGCACTAGAGGCATGGCTTTCTACATCAACAACAACCTTGTCTCGTGGGCATCCCAAAAGTAGAAGACAATGGCCTTATCCTCTTGTGAAGCTGAATTCATGGCAGATACAGAGGTGGCATTCAAGCAGTGTGGTTGAGGAGCCTATTGGGAGAATTAACAAAGCAAGAATTGAGACCAGTGAAGTCCTTAGTTGATAACAAGTCAGCCATGCATTGATCAAGAATCCAGTTTTCCATGGTGGAAGCAAGCATATAGACCCAAAGTTCCACGTCATATGAGCATATAGATCCAAATAAAATTGAGTTTGTGCGCACTGAAGAGCAGCGAGCATATGTGCTTACAAAAGTGCTACCAGTAGTGAAGATGGCAACAATGTGCTATTTGTTTGGAATGAAGGATTTGAAAGAATGTCAGGATTAGGGAGGAGTATGTTAGGATCTAATCTTGACATGTTGAAGTTTGAGAGAGATTAGATTAGATTAGATTTTATCTTATCTAATCTTATCTTAGGTTGATTAGATTAGATTAGGTTGGATTAGTTTTGTTTTGATTAGGACTTTATCTTTTAAGTTTAGGATAGAATTAGTTTTCGGATTAAACTAATCTTCTATGTGCTATAAATTATGGTGTTGACCGATCAATAATATCATCTCCTTCAGTTTTTTTTCTCACGTAAGACTTCTCCTCCAATGTTGGTTTTTACTTCATCTCTCTCCTTTGTTCTTGCACATCGCTGTTGTCCCCAACACTCACGTTATATGCATATCTTACTTGCTTCATTGCAAAGATAAAGCTTTAGATGCTTTTAGAAATTATAAAGCAGAAGTAGAGAAACAATCCAGAAAATAAATAAAAATCTTGAGATTTAGAGAATATTACAAAAGATATACAGGAGGGGAATAAGAACCTGATCCATTCACTAAATTTCTTTAAGAGATTGATATTGTAGTGCAATATATTATGTCTGACTCACCATATCAAAATGATGTAGCAGAAAGAAAGAAAAAGATTATTAGAAATGGTGTGCAACATGCTTAGTAATTTCAAACACTCATTATTTTTGTGAATTGATGCTTTACAGACAACAAGATATATTTCAATTAGAGTTCTAACTAAAGTAGTTAGTAAAATGTCATTTGAATTATGAGGTTGGAAACAAAGTTTAAATCATATATACACTTGGGGTTGTCTAGCTTAAGTTTGAGTTTATAATCCAATTGAAGGGAAGTTGGATTCTAGAACTAGTGCATATTTTATTGTATATGCTGAAAAGTTTAAGCTTTATAATTTTTATTCTCCTTCTCACACCACTAAAAATATGGAATTTAGAAATGATAAGTTTCTTGAAATAAATGTGAAAATTAGGAGTGATTGTTTACAAAATATATCTTTTTTTTAAAAAATGATCATGCTTTTGATTAAACTCCATTTAAAAAGGATATTTATTCAATTAATACTCATGAAAAAAAATGTGAACATTTGAATAATCTATTCCACATCCTCGTGATAATGTTCTAGTTGTTGATCATGTTGAATAATAATATATTGAACATATAAGTCCAATTGATCAAACAATTATGGAAGAAGTGATTTCTATTGTACCACAAACTTTTCAAGAATTTAGTCATGCAACATTGAAAACTAGAATTAAGAAATTTATTATTTCTGATGATTTTATGATATATCTTACAAAATGTGACTAATATTGTTGGTGAATTGATCTTGAATTTTTTTCTAAAGCAACAGATAGTAGTAATTCTAAATGATGGCATGGTATTATAATTGATGAGATGAACTATCTGATGTCTAATAAAATGTGGGATCTTGTGGAATTGTCTGATGAGTCGAAGACTTTTAGTTGTAAATGGATATCTAAGAATAAAAGGGGTTCATTAGACAATACTGAACGCTACAAGACTCGAGTTGTTGCTCGAGAGTTTACACAAAATGAATAAATATATTATAATAAACTTTTAAACTAGTTTTTATGATGGAAACAATAACGCATTTCAATTTTGAATTACAACAAATGGACATGAAAATAACTTTTGTCAATGAAGATTTTGTCTGAATAACTAGGTTTATCTCAAGAGGCCTATAATAATAAAGTTTTAGAGAAATTAAAAATAAAAAAATTCGTTAAGTGTAGCACCTATTATGAAGGGTGATAAATTTGGTCTAAAAAAATATCCAAGAGACGAATTAGAAAGGGAACAAATGGAAAGTATTCCTTAAGCTTTTGTTGTTTATCTCAAGAGGCCTATATTAATAGAGTTCTAGAGAAATTCAGACTGAAAGATTATTCACTAAGTGTAGCACCTATTGTGAAGGGTGATAAATTCAATTCAAACAAATGTTCAAGAAATGAATTAGAAAGGGATCAAATGGAAAATATTCCTTAAGCTTCTATTGTTGGAAACTTAATGTATGCTCAAGTGTGCCCCACATGCATTTGTAGTTGGAATGTTATGATGATATCAGAGTAACCCACGATTAAATCATTGGATGATTGTAACGAAGATTTTAAAGTATCTTCAAGGAGTCAAGGATTACATGCATATTTATAAATAATCTTACAACATAGAACTCATTGGATATGCATTTTTAAATTTTTGTTGGATGTGTTAATACTTATAAGTAAATATTATGATATTTTTTTCTTAGTCATTGAAGTAACAATAACATGGAGAAATGTGAAATAGTACCTAGATTCAATTTCTACAATGGAAGAAGTGTTCATTTTTTTTTCTTTGATACAACATTACACGATATTTTGTTAACTTCATTTCTGGGCTTCGAATAGCTAACACTATTTTTAACTCATTACAAATTTATTGTGACAATGAAGTTGCTATTTATTTCGCTAAGAAAGATAAAAGTGAGACTCGAATCAAACATATTGGTATCATGTGCATCGCTATAAAACAATATGTAAGAGATAAAGAAGTTTTTATAGAACATATTTTAAAATATGTAAGATAAAAGTGAGACTCAAACCAAATAAATGATTGCAAATTCCTTATCAAAAGGCATGTCGCCAATATTATTTAATGATCATGTCATCTGCATGTGGTTAAGTTTGATTTTGTCACTTATGGATTGAAGTGTTTTAATACAAACACATTTAGTGAAATTTATATTACTTATTTTTATTAATCTATTTAGTATGCATACATTTTCTTAAAAGGATAAAAAATACTCTTTTTGGAGTATCTAAAATAAGCATACATGCTTATTCATATACAAAAATAAGTATTATTGTAATGCTCCTAGAGGCACACCCAATCACGTAGCAGAATGTCCTCCAGGAGACACTACGACATCTATGCTTTTCTTCACTTTATGGTTGACATTTGACTAGTTAACAAAATGCAGAATAAATCCACAAAGATATCTAAACAATTGTGGTGTCTTATACATATATCTTGATAAAACTAATACAACACAATGAAAAAATAAAAGAAGACACATAAACCTAAGATCATTAACTCATGTGCAAGCAGCATCCATCCCGAGCATTAATCACTTTATGCGGCACCAGTCAGCATATCACTACAGACCATTTACCTGCAAGATCCAAAGTAGGGGAGGAAATCCTCACATGAGTTATAAAAGGCAATATTTAATGCGCAAAGATATAACTTTCTTAATTAAATAAAGCACAAACATAAGCTAAGACCATATCATAAAAGATAGAAAAAAAACATTATTTCTCAATCATCAATCATTCATTATTTGTGCAATACACTTTCTTTGCATGATGATTAAAATAATGATAATATCGTTAAAGATAGTCAAATATCAATTAATCATCATCCATTCGTCATCTTTACTATACTTTGCATTCTTTTCATTTATCATCTTTCATCATCATTCATCTGTGCAATGCTTATGATGAATACAATATTTAGTCCTAGTGGTTATGTTGTTATCTTTGACTTATCTCATTAATGACTTTGAGACGATTTTGAGGGTTGTTTTGTGGTGACTTTGAAAGGCTTATGTGTATTTGGAGATCTTGCCGATAGGTTAGTGCGAGTACACAAGCCATGATCGAGAAGGATGTTCGAGAAATCATTTTGTGCAAGACAGAAAGAAAGTCAAGTAACAAAAGTTGAGTAGCAGTTGTTCTATTAGTCCCCCATCATTAATAACACTATGATTTCAAAACTTTCGATTCACGGGTCTCATACGAGTCTTTAAGCGCTCATCAACCATAGTCTTTATTTCTTCAAAAGAAATCGAAGGGACAATGATTGAACCAGATGGAGGACTAGTAGCAGAAGCAACACTCGTGATTGAGGATGAAATTGGTTCTATACCATGAAGTCTTCCTATGCTAGTAACACTTGCGACATCATGCCATACCGCATCATCGAACTTAGGAGGTTGAGGGCAAATGCTTTTCTCACATAAGAAAATAATAACTTTCCTAAAAATGATAATAATTGACATCACTTTCCATCAATTATTTTCAAAATTAATAATTGATGCACTAAAAAAGTGTAAAGTCTTAATAAAATATACCAAAGTATTGTATGCTCTTGGGATCAAGTTATTAGTCTTCTTACTAGTGTGCATCTTCTTGTACAAGTCTCGATAATTGACATGACTTTAACTCCCGTATTCCTAATAAATATTATCAATGTTATTTCATTATGAAACTGATATGTAACTAATAAGAAATTTACTATGAATTATTTATGTTTTACAAATCTCACTGATCTTGTTGTATGCTTTGATGATTCAGGCATAATTGTTCTATTTTGTTTGTCTGACATTGATCATTTTGTTCACTTTTCATCACTCCTACAAATAAAAATAAGTACAAAGCATTATTTTAAGAATAAAATACAAATTTATTTTATACCTTTTACAACTCGCCAATGCTCACACAACCAAGCTCAAATATTCCTAGCTATTGTTGTTGGCGGATTATTTTTGGTTTCCATTATATTACAATTAGTTGCTTTCAATGCAACTCCATGATAATTGTATAGGATATCTCTTAACCTTTTGCTCACGACTGATGAAAAAACTTTTTAACTATCACCTCAAGAGGATCTTCTTTAAATTTAAATTTGGCATATGCAAAAATACATAGTTATTTTATAGCAAAAGTATGTTGAGTATTCAAATTTATTTACACTGAATTCATTATACATGGCTTGTCTCAAGCCTTGTGAAATTTATTTCCATGTTGATGCACCAAAAATAGACGATTAATGACGATATCAGTGATGTTTCAAACAATACATCCCTGTAAAAATAGTGATATATCATATAAGATTATATCATTAAGATCTAAACAATATTTCAAACTAATAAAAATAGTATCGACCTTGCGACTTTATCGGGTCATCAAATGTAATTCCGCTAGAAGAAGTGATCTCATATGGCAAATCCTCAAGCCCGAAGACTGATGATTGTTGAGATGAAGAATCTCTTGATATAACGTACAAGTTAAATAGTAAAATATTTCAATAGAAAAGTCAATGACGTAAATTATAACTATGAAACTACTAGATGTCGCCGTGTCAAATATGTTAGTCTTGCCATGATCAGAAATCCTTGATGTAGAACAAGATCTACCACATCCTCTCCCACGAGTAGGCATAAACTAAAAAGAGTATACATAATTATGATTAAATAAAAATTTATAAAAGAAAAACTCATGAGCATAATAAATAATGTCATTGTAAGTTGTCACTCTTTTCGATGGTTCATAACTCAAATTTTTAGCAAGCCAATAAAGGCAGTGCTCACGCATTGGGAAACCTACACGTGTGAATGCAGTAACCTAGAACGGGTGCTACCCTATCGCATGCGACGTCCACACGAGGTAGTGCCCTTTTGGCAGGGCAGATCTAGTTCGACCTCTGCATAGGGCACTGCCAACATGATGGCCACACGGGGCACCACCAACGCAACGCCCACGCAAGGCACTGTCCTTTTTGGCAAGGCAGCGCCAGCGGGCTGCCCACGCGGGGAAGCCCCAATGCGGTGCCCATGCGGGGCACCCCCAGTGCGGCGCCCGCTTGGGCCAGCATTGTGCACTAGGCAATGCCCGTGCGGGGCAGCACTAGTGTGGCGTTCGTGCGTACGAGCGTCAGTGTGGCGCTCGCGTGGGCCAGCGTCACGTGCTAGAAAATACCCGCATGATGCCCACGTGGGGCATTGCTAGTGTGACGCCCGCGCGGGGCAGCGCTAGCGCTACACGCGCTAGGCAACACCTACACGGGCTTGTGTCGTGCGCACGAGGAAAAGCCCACGCAAGCAGGCGCCATGCATGTTAGGGCAGCGCCCGCATGAGTGCTGCCTCCACATGGGTGCTGCCCTAGCCCGTTGGGGAAGAAGGGAAAAGAAGGGATTGAGGACCGGTGAGGGAAGAAGGGAAACTCATCGACACACGATGTTCGATCGAGCTCGAGATGGCTGCCAGGGACAATGACAACAATGACGACGATAGGGATCTTGTAGCGATGGGAACGATTGGGATCAAGTCGGAGTTGTCCTTTTGCTTGTTAATTCCTCGCTATTTTTCTCTCTAAAGTGTTTGCTAAAATAAAATTTATAATAATCTTTCATATTTTTTTTGGAAAATGTGAGCAAACTTTTTGCTCCCTAATTTAATCTCTAAGACTAAAGTTACAGAATTGTTTTACATTTTTATGTTAATTCTTTTTGTGGGAAGCATTTGTTTGCCTTTTCCTCACTACTTTTGTCGCAACTCCTAATATTTTCTAAAAAAATTAGCTTGCTACGTGCTCATCTTCGCTAATCGCCTTTTTTCTTGTAGTGTAAGGGTTCGTCAACATGGGTCGTGTTCCATAAAGGCATCAAAATATTAATAAACCTTTCAGACACAGAGTTTGTGGCTCGTGTCCGGTTTTCGACATGGATCATGTCATAATCCATATTTTTTCTTTCGTTAATTTAATCCAACATTGTTCGATGCATTAGGGCAACACAAACTGTGTTTGGTTCCAACCCGGGCCATTCTCCATAACCGGTAGCAATTTGGATTTTTCCTTTCCGCTGATGTGAATCGTCTCTGAAATTGACGTGGGCCGTGTTCTGGTTATCCTTTAATTACTTGATTAAATTAATTTGAGACACATACTCTGCATTAAGGAAACATAGACTGTGTCCAGAATGTCATAGTTGTGTTCTATAATGGATACGACACTAGAGTTTGCGCCGATGAATGTGGGCTGACACAATTTGTGTTCTTATGTCTTGGCCATATCTTTAGTGATTGGTGCACCTAGGAGAGAGGAAGATGAGTTTTGGCATAAGTTTAGGAGAGAGAGAGAGAAAGAGAGAAAACCACAAGGAGGGGAAATTCTTACCTATGCACCTAGGAGAGAGGAAGATGAGAGATTTCTGAACGGTTAAGGCTTGACGAAAAAATATGAGGACTTTCTCTACTTTAAGGGTCTATATATAGGGGTTTCTTAGGACTTTTCTAAGTTTAAACCAACTCAAACTCCTTTATCTAATTCTGATTCGAATTTGAAAATGAATTAAATTATTATTATTTATTAATAATCCGACTTTTCATCCAACCACCCAACATGGGCTATGTTCAATTTTGACACTGTCCGTGTTGGACCATGGCATTACAATTACATTCGAGATTTGCGAAAAAGAAATAAATTATAATGTAATACATGAAAGATACAAATTATTTTATTAAGGACCTAATTCCATTATTTGGATGATTCATTTTCTTTATATAAAATAACTATTGATGAACTAACGTACTTATAAAAGCTAATTATATTAAATCATGAGATTAAGTGAGAGAATGTTAAAATTTAATACATTTAAATTATTTGATCAGAATTTATTATTAATTATTTTGTTTTAAATTATTAAGTGACTCCTATAATTATTGGAAAAACAGTTTTAGTAATCACATAAGAATTTTTTTCTTTATGGGAGAAAGTCTATAAATAACATCCCTAATTCAGATTTCACACACACAAGTTTCCATATCTATTGGTTATTGATTGAGCAATTATTATGTTCTTTGATAATAATTGATTGAGCAATTATTATGTTCTTATTATTATGTTCTTATTTTTTTTTCTTATTTTTGTTATTATTATTTTATTATTTGCGTGTGGTTCTTACAACACCAATGGTTCCATTATTGGGAGTCTTGTTTGCAATATTATTTGCATGTGGTTTTACACACACAAGTTTCCAACCCAACTGTTACAGTTTTAATAATTGATTGAGCAATTATTATGTTCTTATTTTTTTTTCTTTTAATCCTCATATTGTTGATATGCAAAGATAATATTTTGCAATTACTAAAGAGATATTATCATGCGAGCAGTTTTTTCAATCTCGTTCTTTTTTCGGACGCCCCATGTAAAACTATAGATGTTCTTTTGAACCAAAAGTACACCATTTCCGTATGATTTGGTGACTGATTGAAAAAGAAATGTCTGTTCTTGAACCCAAATGATCATTATGTTTTTTTTTTCTTTTGAGAAGTTGCCTTCTATGGAGCCAGAATTTTGTATGCTCTTTGCCTTAAGTGATGCATTTCTAAAGACGTTAGATTTTAAGGTCTCCTTTCACTTGTATTCATCATCGTAGTCCTCTCTCATGCTTAGGATTTGTGATTACTTTTCAACGTTCATGCTAATATGAATATTTCTTGCCATATTTCTGTCGCAGGTCTTTTGAGAAAAAAAAGGAAAAAGAAAAGTTATGTACTGAGTGGTTTCTTGATTTCACTGGTGACTTCACGAGTCACTATGGTCATATTTTTAGTTACTCGGTGAAGATAATACATCCACCTAACACTGAGATCAACCAAAACCCAATATGATCATATTTTCAGTTGCTTGCAATCTGGATACAAAGACCCGTAATATACCACAAAATAGAGCACAGAGAGAGCATGAAATCTTCGACCAGTGCAAACCTTAATTTTCATTAGCTGCTCAAAATCCTGATACTGATGTCCTCTTTAATAGCTTAGATGTTATCATTCTGATGAACCCTGGAGGTCTCGTTGTTCTCCCCAACTGTTACAGCTTCTGCAATGCCATTCCTCTGCAACGACTCCCTTTGTTCTATCTGTCTCTTGGTTGATTTGTAGTAGATGGCGTGCAGCAGCAGCTGGGCGGTTGCAAACAAGACTCCCAATACGTTTGGCACCTGCAGGCAAACAGAGATATAACAATTATAGCCCGGTACGCACGCTAAGCCTCTGCTTCACGCACTCTGTGCTGCAATATTATTTGCGTGTGGTTCTTACAACACCAATGGTTCCATTATTTGATTCAGCACTCAGCTCCTTTTTCAGTCAATTTTTCTTATTGTCACCTGTAATCTATTGTCACTATGATGGTTGAAGTTTCTAGACTCAAACTTGAAACCTTACTTGAGCAGGAATATGCTGCCTTCCACCTAAGTGGTACCATATGCAAAATCCATTTGTACAACACTATGCAGGGTATGGCAATTACACTAGTAAACACATGGAGAAAGGGATCGACTAGGAATTAGGGGGAGTACTCACAATGATGAAAAGATCAAGACGGATAAGGGCATATGTGGTCCAACATAGGCTGTTGAAGAAAGAAACAAGTGAGAGAAAGAAAGGCATGTACTCGACGCTCTTCGTCTTGATCACCAGCTTCTGCAGTAATCCGGAAGAGGACAATCAGTACTTGTGGTCATCAACTCATGCCAATATTACATTCTCTTGATCCAAACAAAAGATGCACTGTTAAAGGCACTATGAAAATGATAGGGAGAGACCGTCCAATGAGCCACTGCAGGTGCCTGGACGTAGTCATCACAAAATCTTGGAGATAATGATACTTAATCAAGGGATGCTTAGCATTTAACATATGATTATTTCAATAAAAAATGTAAAGAGTAATAAGATTATTTCCAATAGCAAGTTTAAAATTCAAACTCGAACTTATTGGTTCTCTTATAATCTTATTTATCCCTCAACTCAATCTTCATTATACTATTAATTACTGTGTGATCAAGTCTGTGAATGCGACAACGCTGCTATTACTCACTTTTGCGGCCGTGTCCTTGACGTACCATGACAGAGAGTGGCGCAGCATACATCACGGTCCCGAAGAGGACGCACAGGACTCCGACGATGAGGACGCGCCGCTGCTCCGTGTGCGCCAGCATGAGGACGAGAACAGCCACCGTGCAGACGAAGGCGACCTCCACTAATAGTGCCGCGAGTACCCACAGCCGTCGGCGGCCGTCGGAGTAGAGGACGAAGAGGACCACGTAGGCGAGCTCTATGGCCAGACCAGCGCCATTGATGGTGAGGACCAGCGTGCTGTGGGGCTTCACCATGGGCAGGCCATAGACGATCCAGAGCATGCAGTTGAGGAGGGTGGCCAGGTAGGGGACGACCGAGAACTGCTCCACACTTCCTCTCTTCCAGATCCTATAAAAGGTTGGCCTGATCATGAAGTGGTGGTGCATGTCCAAGTCAGTTGTATGTACTGGTTGCTATATAATTGATTCATTAAGAATTAATACTCCACAAAATGGAGAGATTAAATTGAATTAATTATATAAATAAACGAAAAAAGATGGCTTACACTGGTGACAAGAATAATCCCAGCGCTATTACGTTCCCTGCAGCAATACATATATGCACAAGAAAATTAATAAAAAAATACAGATAAAAATTCTGTACTGCAGGAAGAAAAATGTTTCAAGTTAATGCATTTTTTTTAAAATTTCTGTAGGATGCATTGTTATTCCTTCGATAAAAAATACCAGAAACCGTAAAATTAGTTGCACTCAACTAATTACAGGATGAAACAAATTGAAGGGCACAAAAAGGTTCTCGTTTCTGCACTGTATAAAAAGTTATGTTTATAGGATGCGGGCGAAATATTTTACCAAAGAGGAAAATAAATATATAATGCACTTATAGGCAAAATGCAACTATTTTAAAGGCAAAGCAAACAAGAAGAAGAATAGCAAGGAGTAGAGAAATTTGTCTCAAATACAAGATACACGAATTGGACAGTTAAAATTCCATACAGTGGCATGCATTGGATAGATTCAGACCAACCTAAAATTCCCATGACTGTGCGGATACCATCGAGCGAAACCATTGCTTAGCCAAAAGAAAGGAAACAAGCTGCACAAAGCAAACTTGTTGTGATATGTGTGGTTTTGCGAGTGGCTTGAGGGTCTCTTATAAGAGGAATCAATTCCATCTCTCTCTCTCTCTCTCTCTCTCTCTCTCTCTCTCACACACACACACAAACACACACACACACACCAACCCACAAAACAATGAGTCATTGATCAAAACAAGTGATGATGCCAAGGTAAATACGGAAGCTAACATCATTTATTAGCAAACGGTGATGTTCTTATACCATGTTTCCCGTCTGGTGCATTCATTAGTTCATTTTTTTCAATGTTTCCCGTTATAATTATTTTCTTAAAATTTCTGTGAGATATTATTAAACTTTCTAATTTTGCGTTTATATGTGAGGAATTAGAATTAGGATTATGTATATACAGAATTGATCGTAGTAATTAAAGCGTTGATCACATAATTATAAACTTCTAAAATGCACGTATACAAGTTTGGGCAGTGCGCTTTCTCGTTGTGTTATTATTATTTTTTACATAATAAAATAATCTAGTTTGTTTAGTAGTATATATTCTTATTGATGCATTTATTTACATTCATGCTATGTTTTTTAAAACTTTTAGATAAATATTATGGAATGTCAAAAATCAATATGTTGGTAAATAATAATTAATAAAAGTTAATATGGTAATTATGATAACATGCAAATTGTGAAGTATTGCATTTAGTTATGATCATGTCATGTGTAGTAGTTTCTGGATGGAAAATTTTGAACAAACTGTAAAAGAAATAGATTGAATGGTGAAAGCAGAGAATTCTTCACTACATTTACAAATGTCATGAAACCTGATTTTATATTTTAGATATATTGATTGTCTGATTCATAATCATGCTACTTTTAATACTTTTTTTTTTAAATGTTACGGAATTTGGAATGACAACATATTGGTTTATGATTTATGAAAGTTAAAAATGAATAAAACTAAATAAGTATGATCACTATGGTAACATATAAAGTTAATGCTCATTACTAATAATTGTGATAATTGATGATTGTGCCATATTTGGAATATATTTTGAATGAAAAAAACGGGAAAATATAAAAAAAATATAGATGAAATGATGAATAGGAGAGAGCGACACGTCATAATTACAGAATAGCATGTGTTAGAGAATCTAATCTTATCTTTTGTAAAGATTTAATATCATCCAGATCTGTTGTTATCCAGATCTGATCTTATCTAGATTTGTGTTTATCTAGATTAGTTTAGATTAGATGATCTTCTCTAGTTAGATTAGATAGACATTGGTGGTTATCCATCTGATCCTTTT
>LTAE01005607.1:0-11147 GCA_001647135.1 Pontederia paniculata
CACTGCACACATGTAGTTCTTCTGATATAATTACGCGTGCACTAGTCGTCCACTCCTTCAGCTTAGGTCGACCGCTACTCTGAACTTGTGTATATCCTGTTTCAGAAATCAGCTCAACAAGTTCATTAGTAAAGGCTGAGTTCACTTTACAAATTTATGATCATTCAAAATATTCTCGGAATCCTAGATTCAACAAATAATAGACACTATTGGTTTTCTACTCCTATTAATAATTATCATGCTCTGGATGAAACACAACCTGCGTTCCTTTTGAGCCTGATCCATTTAGTCTTCTTGATTCCGAAGTCGAGCTATTTCGTGAGCCGAATGCAATACGGTTGGCGTTAAGATTGAACACTATTTGTGTTGGATCATGGTTTTGGGTCGGGGTCTTACATCATAAACTCCTTAAATTTAAATTAATACTCGAATTCAGTCCTAGCATTTATCAACCAATTGTTTGGAATTCAATTTCTTTATAAAGGCATAATATTCCATTGTCCATACTTTGGATAATCTCCTTAAGAATAAAGTCCATTTCTAACACACAATATTCTATAGATAGGGTTCAATAAATATACCTATGATGTCATAGATATGGGATTCCAATTCTGATTCAGTCCTTATGTCATATACTCGGCCTTGTACCAACTTCGGGTGTCCTCCTACTTCATGTGCATCCTTATAAACTCCTTAAATTTAAATTCAGACTTGAATTCAGTCCTAGCATTTATCAACCAATTGCTTGGAATTTAATTTCTTTATAAAGGGATAATATTCCATCGTCCCTACCTTGGATAGTCTCCCGAAGAATAAAGTCCATTTCTAGCACACAATATTCTATAAATAAGGTTTAGTAAATATACCTATGTTGTCATAGATATGTGATTCGATTCTGATTCAGTCCTCATGTCATACTCGACCTTGTACCAACTTCGGGTGTCTTCCTACTTCATGTGCCTCTTTATCACCAATCTTCTGGTCTGGGTAGACCTTTATGAAATGTCATGCTTCGCACAGTTAAGGCATGCGGTGACATTCTCCGGCATGAAACTTTTGGCAATATAAACATGGCCTGTTGCCAAGTTGTTGTTGTTGTTGCTAGGTTTGGGCATCACGTGGTTCGTAGGGTCTTGCACAATCATCCCTCGACGCTCCCTCCCATCAGGAGCCTTGGCATGTCTTTTATCATCTCATCTAGCCCGATCCCAATTTGGTGGGAAAAGTAGGGGCTTCTCCCTTTGGGTCTTCATCCATTCCTTGTTTACTTTTTTATCTTTACGTTGATAAATTGACTGGTCAACATCATAGACATCATATAGAAGTCAACATTTTAAACTAAAACATCTTTTTAACTAACGAAATACAAGTCTAATACATAAATTCAAGGAAAATACTTTTATCAATTGTTAAACTCAAATAAAAGGCATCAATAATTCTAGTTCTTTATTCTCTACCACATGAACATCATGACTCAACTAGGATTTCTTCCATGTGCAATGCAGACCATCATGAACAATGTAATCTCTTATATCATCTACACCTATTCGGACTCCTGATTATCTAAAAAATTGGATTCGCAAGGGAGATAATAATGTAAAGATCATATAAAGTTCTCAAGATGTAAAAGAATATAATTTGATAGTAAAGGTTATCAATTCAAGATGGTGGTATATGACACTCGTTGATGAGCAAAAACTTATGTTATGTGATTGATGTAAAAAGCCACCCAGTTCTAGAGTTTCAATTTGTGACAGTTCTGGATCTGGGGGCATCTGAACGAATTCAACAAGTGTAAAATATTACCTAAACACACAACTCCAATCGCAAGAATACAATCTTCTTTGTAGTATTTTTGGATTGAATCCATAGAAAAACTAGACTTTCACAATCCAATTACTCTATTATACCACAAATCGAATCAAAAGAGGGAAAATCTTGTGCAGAAAATTAGATGAAATGGAACTTAAATATGAAAAGAAAAATAAAACAAATATTTTTGGTGTTTTTAAGATTTGAAGTGACCAGGATCAGAACAAATGCGAAAGAAGAAGAATAACTCAAATATGAGAAATCATCAGTACATAAGAATCATTTTTGAACTCTAGCTTGCTATCGAAACATTAAGCACAACCAATGATAACCTGCGGTATGAAGATAACAAGCCCCGCCACCCTCGTAGTCAAGACATGCAACTCAAATCCCTAAAGGTTTTCACATGCATCCCTCGATGCATTGGACACCCTCTCTTCAATCTACTCTAGGTACCTGTTGAGGACCTCTCGGTCACACTCGGATACCTCTAAAAAAAGATTATACCTCTCGGCTACATCCCATGAAGATAAAATACAAATCACAACTCTTAAAGTACTACTCCCCTCTCGAATCCTAGTAATGCCCTCGCAACATATCCTTCCCTCTCATGATAAGGTTGCAACAATGGTGCGATGTAAAAATCCAGTTACAAATTAATATATATGAGCTACACAGTATTACTCCTCAATGGAAATATATCTCCCCTCAGCTCATACCCTTCACCAATATAGGAGTCACAAGCAGCTCACAACCTCAAAAATAGTGCATGAAATCAACACATTATACCAGAGCAGGTTGAAAGGTTATAGGGAAACATTTAAATCATATAATAATGATTCAAAACAGCAAGATAGAGCTCTCAAATGCTCTCATATTCAGGCTTAAATGTTTAACCAATCGCAACCATTACAAACATCAAGCAAATATCTAGACAAAAATTCATCTTCGAAAATTTGCAAAAGCTAAAATTACAAAAATACTAATGATGCTTCACACCAATATCTTCTTCTTCTTTGTTGAAATCGAGCATTAATCAATCAAGAACCTGGCCCTTGATCTCTCCACAACCATGGTTCTTCTTCTTCGCCCAAGCTCCAAAGATGGCTCCGCCTTCCTTTCGGATGTGGAACCAACCTCCTTACTAAAATTTGAAATAAACCATGCAAAAAATATCAACTCTGGATCTCTCTTAAGCTAGTAAAACCTTCAAGCTCTTTTTAATGGTGGTTCCATTCCTCTCGGAAGTGATAGCCCCCTCAAAAGTGGTCTACATGTGTCTTATATATTATGGCGATCCTGCCCTGCTCTTTTGACACATATCCCCTATCATTTCCTACAAGAAATGCTCAAAAATATGACAAAGGAATCTTCTAATGATAGATTGTTACGTCTTGTATTTTGTGTATTTTGTCTGGTAACAACATCAATGTGTGAATCTTCCCCAAGTGCCCCTAACTCTGGAATGCATAAATATGTGGACTGACCCCTACTAAGGGCAGGAAAAATAAGTTCATAGTTCAACTTAAAAGAGTTCAAGGTATGAGAAGATACATCCAAATGCATGAATTTTTGAAAAGATGTTGAAGTCAAAAAAATGAGCGATGATATGCAACATAAAAGTATAAAATCTATGGTAAGAGTGTGACTTTAGATATGAAATTTAGGGCCAAATTTTCTGTCATCAATGTTATCTAAATACTCTCAACTTTCACATTGATATTTAACATCTTCTTACAATATCATACTCATAAATGACAAGAATATCATATTGCATCTTATCCTCTCATGCTCATATCTTTCTTATTTAGTACTTCTTTTATTATTATCTTATCTTAAGTGAACAACCATTATACAAAATCATTAGTCTTTATCAATATATTGAAAATTCTTATAATGCATGTTTGGCAATTGAAACCTAATTAGGTTCTGGCCAAGTTCCGTCATATTCTGCCAAACGTTATGACAACTTTTTTTCAAATTTTTTTTTCTGTACTCAAGTTTTAATATTAAATTATAAGATTTTATATTAGTATGAAATACTTATACAATATTTTATTAATTTATATAGATTAAAATAAGTTTTAGAAATTATTTTATTATATTATTCATGAAAATAAATTTATATTATTTATTTTTTGGTAAGAAAATGTTTAATTACCATATATTTAATTTATAGTAGTATTTATTAGTATACTTTTAAAAAAAATGTTTTTTATGAAATTATTATTATTATTAAATTATTAATTCATGAGATTACTTCATTAATTATTTTTAAAATTAATTTAATCCGTATTTTTTAACAAATTTTATGAAAATATTAATTTGTCAGATTAATTTTTATATTATTTATTAATTATTTTTAAATAGTTTTTCTCGTTATTTTTAATAATTCTTTTACAAAAATATTAATTTATGAGATTAATTTTATATTATTTATTGATTACTTTCTTAAATAGTTTTAATCGATGTTTTCTTAATGATTTTTTATGAAAATATTGATTCATGAGATTAATTTTATATTATTTAATATCTTTTTAAAAAATTTAATCAAACTTTTTTAGAAAAAGTTTATGGAAATACTTATTCGTGAGATTAATTTATATTACTTATAATTTTAAAAATAATTAATTATAATTATTTTTAAAAAATATATATTTTGTTAGTCTCATTTTTTATCCAAACACTCATTAGAACCTATCTACAGTTGTTACATTTTAGTTCATTCAAAAATTATTAGAACTAATTTATCAAATTAAATTATTTACTAGAACCCAAATAACCCGAGGTTCTCTTTTCCAAACAAGCCATAGGCTCTAATGCCTTATAGCTAACTAGGTCATAAGGTATCTCTTTGACCTAATAAAACTCATAAACAATAGTTTTCGAAGTAACTGACAGTTACCTCGCGTCTGAGGTCTGTGTTAACAACAGAGATTAGTGATAACCTACACCATTTATCAAATCATCTTCAACCCATCAATACAATCAAATCATATACATGGAGGGAAAATTTTAATTAAGTTGGGCATCCTGTGAGGGAACATGGCATGCATTGGAAGAATGACACGACTCGTGTTGTCCTTCTTTCAGGAGAGACACCTGGTCGGACGCAGATGTTGTTCCACCAAACATAGTCTTGGTTTCAAGTTGATGTGGTCTGCATCATCTCAGTTTCTAATCCAACTTGGAATGATTTAGAAAACGCGGACCATGTCATAAGGCAACGCCATCCGATTTAGGGTTAGGTTGTTCCTTGCCATCTTTCATGGGAAACACTGGTCGCACTAAAGAGAGACACGACCCATTTCCTACATTATGCATGAGGGTTCATGGTGCATGGACCGTGTTATAAAGGATTGAGTATGTTTTAAGGTAGGGTTTCTCTACGTTTTTTTATGTTGGATGAACATGGCTTGCGTCGAAAAACTACGTGAACTGTGTCCTGACTTTGTTCCAGCATTATCCAGGAACGTAAACCTTATTGTTCATGAGATGGTCCGTGCTTGAGGATCCTGCTACTATCGATTTCAATTATAGTTTCTAGTCGAGGGTATCGAGAGAGAGAATCTTGCTAGTTCTTTTAAAACAATTATTAATATGAGAAGAAGGGTAATAATCTGACACGAACTTATATTGCTTATCTTTCTATTACATATAGAGACTCCCTAATATTGTCATATTGCATATCTTTCTCGTCCTAAGTTATACTCATCGTTCCTTCACTGCGAGAGATAATCTTTTCCTTTCTTCGCGTGTTGTTGATTTCCGTCAAACTCTCCTTGTACAAATTCCAAGCATGAAGGCTAAATAAAGATGATGTCGAGGAGAAGGGAAAAATATTCTTACCTCAAATTTTGAGAGAGAGAGAGAGAGAGAGAGAGTATCTTTTGACAATTGGGGAGAAAATTAATGAGCTTAGGGAAGAATATTTCGTGGCTAGAGGTTTATATAGAAGAGAATTATGATTTCAGGTATTTTAAAATATAATTAATATCGTAACCCTGAATTAATCAAAATTCAGACTTTGACACATAGGTGCCATGCAATTTGTGTCATCACTAGAAACAGTCTGTTTTCTACTCCTATTCTGAATTATCATGCTTTGGATTGCATCCCTTTTGTCAATGTTAGTCTTCTAGTTTCCAAAGTCGAATTATTTCGTGAGTCGAATGCAATATGGTCCATTTACAAGTTGGACACGATCCGTGTTGAGTCATAGTTTTAAGTCAAGATATTACATATCTTCTTCCTTCGAGAGTTGTAAATAATCGTCATATATGGCATTTGGTCAACACCTTATATTTCATAAAATTGAGATCTCATAGAGTAGAAAGTGTCGACAATTGTGCTTATCATAATTAATGGTGGTGCAAGCAGATAATATTGTGTAAAAGAAAAGGCATAAACTTAATAATAGAGGTGAAAGACGGATTGATATTTTTACCTACTTTTTTTACGGTCTTTTCAAACTCAAACCCTTACAAAATGTTAGTATGGTTTCTTTAGGCCTCTATTCTGTTATCAATTTTCCTTCATGATAATATTATGTGTCTTTGAATAAGTTGACAATACACATATTTTTCCTTCATTGTAACTAGTAGGTTTTAAAGGTTAATGTCCATTAAAATGCACTTAAACAATACATCTAACTTATTCCATTTTTTATGTAGGCCATGAAATCAATATTTTTGAATAAATATTATATCCACATATCATTTTTTTAAGATTTATTTGGTTTTTATTGCCTCTCTAGGCAGATGCTGATGGGATGGATTCAACTAATTAATGGCCATGTATTTAAATAAATTACTGAGCATACGTCACAGACTTTTCCATCACTGTGTCATGTGCGTGTTTACTACATTGTTTCATGTGCTTAATGGTTGCACAGTCCAAACGTACGTATACATTAAGCACCATGCACTACATGCCACTGCGTTCAACAGTTATAGGATTCCAAACTCTTGTACCCATCTGCATCCACCGAAACATATTTTGGTCATGCACCACACTATAAAAATGTTTATTATATATATATTTTCCTTCCAAATGTACATGAAGCATACTATTCCTAAACAAAGTTACATGAGACATATGCATTAATTATGACATGACAAAATGGTATTACGTGGTTGAGGATGTCTGTCTACCATAATATGTCACCTGAAATAATAAACAAAAGGAAAGATAGTAGAAGACCTCTTTGGCATGCCAACATCAATTATTTTTCTATGTTAGAGAAAACACAAGACAGAAACTTCCATGCATGAGATATAAGTGAAAAAAAAAGATTGATACCGAAAACTTGGAGTTTAAAGATAATATATTTTTTAGGTTAAGTGAATGGACAGCAATGGCTTATGGTTTTCCTCTAGAAATCAACGTCCTTTCCAATTGATGGAGGGCAGTGTCCCTTTGCTCCCGGCCTTTGGTATACCTAATTATATCACTAGTCTTACCAAATATATATCCCATCAATAAGAGGAATTTTAGTAACTATATTTGCCTTCTTAGTTACCTAATTACATGGACCTATAAATTAGTTCTAGAATAGATATCTCATTGCCCATCACATTTTTGTCGTTGGGCATGCATTTGCAATATAACTTGATGTATAAGCTATAAGGCTATTGCTTAAGATAATTTATTTTGTTTCGATATTGCTCTTATTTGTAACACATTGTAATAAAGTACACCATAAATTTGGAGAAAGTTGAAGTTGGATGTAGTTAATCTTCATTTTTATAATAGGGTAAAATTATAAATATATTATTATATTTTAAATTATCATTTGCCAACGTGGCATATATAAACCACACAAATAAATTAGATGTACTTGTGTTATAATGTCATGCCGAAACAGAAATCAAGTACTAAACTATATTTTCTAGTTGAAAATGAACACTGATTTACCTTATAATAAATATCAATGTATAAATGATAAAAATATTATAGAAAAATATAACATTTGAAAAAAATGGTACACAAATGAAAGTTGCCAACCTATTTATAAAAAAAAAGTTCATAAGCATATTTGTACAATTAAAAGCATAATTATAATGTTCCTTTGAATGAATAAATTGTGGTTCCTTTTCAATCCCTCCATTAGTATTCACCTAGCACATTATTTAATCATCAAGTTATCCTAATGACATTGACCTACTACTAGCATAGGGCTATTGCTTATGATAATATATTTTTTCGATATTTTTATAATTTGAAAGACATATTGTAATAAACTAACACCATAAAGTTGAAGAAGTTGGATCTGTTATTATCTTGAATTTATTGTTTGAGGTCGAGTTATAGATTATCTTTTAGTAAAATTAATGAAGCAACTATTTGCTTCTCTAAGTTACCTCATTACATTGACCTACTACTAGCATAGATATCTCATTATCCATCATAATTTTGTCGTCGGGCATGCATTTGCATAATTTGATATCTTGATGTTAAGCTAAGGCTATTGCTTATGATAAATTTTTTTATATTGTAATTATTACACATTGTAACGACTAACAAAGGATACCATAAAATTGGAGTAATGTAATCCTTGACATACGGGTCTTATTAATATTTATTGTAGAACTTTATGTCAAATGATAGGAATAACTTGATAATTACAGAATGCGTTTAAGTGAACATTAACGGAAGAGATGAAAAGGGACCACGTTTAATTTATCCAAAGGAACATTATAATTAGAAAAAAAAATGGGCTTTTGATTTTACAAAATTTTCTGATATATGAATCTTTTATATAAAAAGGTTGACAACTTTCACTTATGTCTCATTTCTCGTAAAGTGATATTTTCTCTATTAATGACTTTATCATTTAAACATTAAAATTAATTAGAAGGTAAATCAGTGTCCAACTAGAAGAAATCGTGTATTATTTTTTGTGTCAGTGTGACAATGTCACAGAAACTACATATTTATTTATGTTACTTATTATATATGTCACGTTGGCAAATGATAATTTATAATATAATATGTAGATTATAGGTTTTACGATAAGAAAGCGAACTTTCATACTCTATGATTTTTGGTGATTTTTTTTACTAATAATTACTTTAGCAATAGAATATGACTAAGAACTTTTTTGTTTGGATATCTTTTCTTCGTATTTTCCTTTTGCCTTTTCCTATTTGTTTGGGAATTAGATTAGGATTTCCTAAGCCTATATATAGACTTGGGGGGGTACTTACGTTGTACTCTCCGTGGATCTTTTGTCATTTTCACATAATTACATGCAGCAAACGCGAAGTTTTAAACTTGTGCGATTAACCTTTAGTTTGCTTGCATTACTTAATTGCAAAATAGTTTCATCATGAGTGTAACAAAACATCTCGTAAGCAATGAGAAGCGATGGGAATGATATGATATTAAATTTAGTAGGGTGTTCATCGGATCGGCTCAATCCGATGAACTCGACGATTTGAAACAATCCAATTTCAATTGGATCGGGTCGAATTTGATCTGATCAGACTCGATCACTAATTGATCATGTACGAATTTCAATTTTTCGAATATGATCAAGTCGATAACTCGAACTTTTATATATTCTTGATTAAATTTGAATCGATCAATTTAAATGGTTAATATTATTTTAAAATAAAAAATATATTAAAAAATTATACTTATATCATTTAAAAGTATTATAATATTTTAAAATATATATGTCTTTCTTTTTTTAATATTTAAATATTATAAAAAAATAATTAAAAATATATGAAAGTTCAATTTGGTTAAACTAATGATTCAATTCAATCAAACAAAAATTAGAATACTAATTTGTTAACGATATGATTCAACCCAATTGAATTGAATTGGAATTGAGATCGGGTGAGGTCAAAGCCGAGTTATGAAGACTCCTAAGACTTGGACTAGCCATATGATCCAGTCCGGTTTAATCATTTGAGTTGGCGTGAACCGACGAATTGAAACAACTATTGTAAAAGTTTAAATTTGAAAACAAATGAGAAAATTATTATAAATCGTGAAGGAACAACTAAAAAAAAAGGGGAGGCATTCAATGGAGAAAAAATGAGTGATTTGGAATAAATAAACTAATATCTCATCATTCATATTATATGTTATAGAATAATAATCAATCGTGACAGTTTTTGGGTAGCCATTAATGTTTTAAAAGATAATAATTTTTTGCTAATATTTGATTACTAGTAAGAATATTATAAATATTTTTTTAAAAATAAATTTGACTCAACTTGGTTAATTCCAGTTGAATCCATCTTATTTCAGTTCGATCATGAAAGTATTGTATGCCATCCATTACGACAATGTATAAAAAAAATTAATTCTCAAAGAATGAAATGATAGGACAGCATTTGAACGAGATTACACTTGCACGTTTGCTTTAACTTAAATTACTATTGCTAAAAACTTTTTAGAGTTTTTGTTAATGTTAATTTTCTAAATTTCTTCATTTTTGTTTGTATTTGTATTGTGCTTCTCATATTATATTTTTATTCTAGTTCTATTAGACTTATTGAGATCCTAATCCAAGAAAAAAATATGTTAACTATATGATGTATAGCAATGTAATTTGGTACGTGTCGTCAAATAGAACATCATATCATGATGCAAAAACGACGTCGAAGCAGCCTCATATTATTTTATTTTATCGAAAAAAATTCTTAAACTCAATTAAAATGTTCATAGTTTATTTTGGCGTTATTGGACAAAACTAAGCAACGTCACATTTGAATAGTTTACCTAATTATTAAACTAGGCACAGCTATGAAACAAAATCTACCTAAATGACCAAACCCTAGAGCTCATATAGATACAAGAAATGTTCGACAAAACAGGAACAAGTGACGATCTCATGGAATTAGGGACGGTAAACACGTGTTAACTAATAAATCCTTAAGAGGGACACTCTCTCTCCACATATATATATATATATATATATATATATATATATATATACATATATATATATATATATGTATAGTATCATTTTAATCTAAGAGATTGTTTGTATTTTAATCTAACAATTTGTGTGTGCACGCTAATATAAAAAATTTAACACTCATCGTAAATTTAATATGATATTTTCTACTTAACTAAATAATATCTCTATTTTGTTCAATTATTATTATTTTGCAGTATACACGAGCAAATATTAATATGCACAATACATCCATTTTTCATGAGATTAATCCGTAAGTCATTTTCTGAATTACATATATTAATTATTCATTATATTTAATATAAGCAGTTAATTGTTTAAATAAAAGTAGTTAATTTTGATTTTGGGATGAATACATTAATTATTTATGTTATATTCAATCGGATGTCTTGATATATAT
>LTAE01005607.1:11338-27959 GCA_001647135.1 Pontederia paniculata
TATATATATATATATATATATGTATGTATGTATGTATATATATATTGTGTGTGTGGGGTCCATGATGGTGTATTAATTGTACAGTAACTTATTTGTTCACTAGTATTTGATTTTAGAAAATACTTTAATTAATAGCCAATTATTCAAGATTACTAATAGTTTTGATTTAAAAAATTAAACGTGAAGACAAAATTATGAGCTGCATTAACTTTTTTTACATAAACTACTATTTTTACACTACATACGCACCGTATTAAATTATGCAACACTTTTTGTTATTTGTTCATATATATGCTTAAATTACATCTAGCAATGCACATATTCTCTAAATACTCCTCAATCCATTAAAGGTTAAAGGGTTAAAATTATGCATTTACCGACTCATTACGCTTGGTTATAAATAAACGGGATAAAAAAATGAATTAAGTACAATTTTTTAAAAAAATGGTATGGAAAGTTTAGGATGAGAAACACTTGTATATAGACATTTGCTATACAAGATTTTTAAAATTGAAATTTTAATCAGGATTATAAGAATCTTATAGAGTAGATCGACGGAGAGTTAAAAATAGAACAAATATATAGTAAAAACTCAAGATCTTAATTATCTTACTTTCAAATTATATATTTTTATTTTTTTTTTAAATAACTAAATATGAAAATATGAATGTCATGTAGCAAAATTATTAAGGTTTTGATCTTTTTCGATTTATCTTACGATCTTTCTATATTTAATCCTCTATCGATTCTACGATTGAATATCTTTACAATTTTTGAAATTTTTTTTACAAAATTTCATAATTCTTATCCGATCGTCGATCTTGTAATTCTCTTACAATTTTAAGTAAGATCTCGATCTTAATAATCTTGTCATGCAGCGACACATCTCCTTGCTTGTAACCAAGATATTTCGGTGGTCACTCGTCCATATAGAATGGAAAACTCATCTAAACGAAAGGAATATGTACTCAACATTATTCCATCAGATATTTCCGCAACAAAAGAAATAATGTGATGAGACCACGTAGCCTTCCATTGAATGAAGGCCCAAGGCACCAATGCACGCCTTCAATCCTCTCATTTCTAAGTTCCCAAGAATATAATCACGTTGCACGTTCTTAATTCTTACCTTGTTCATGAATCATGCACACCCCCAAATTAGCAGAACAAATACTTGCCACTTTAATTAGTTCTCATCCCTTCCGTGCCCACTTTATAGCACCAATATTCCATTTTTGTGTGATCATATATTTATTAGAGTGGCACCTTCCTCACTACAAATTTATCTTTACTTTCTTCTATTTTCTCATATAAACCCTTCCAATGACTAATCTAATTAGAGTCATGAATGCTAACATTTTGAATCCTTCTAACAAATATGTTTACCAAAATTCCACTACGTGACGTACATGTTCGTTTGAGTTCATGATCGTTTCATATAGTTGCCAAATTTTATTGATATGGAAGCATTTATATGTAGGAAGTGAAAAGGAACCTAATTGAGCCCATATACTATTGACTATTATTGCTCAATTTAAAAATCTCATTAAGTGATCACAATTAACTGTTTATTTCTAAAAATATGTCATTTATAAAAATGAAATGAAAAAGGCATATATAAGTGTGAAAAGATATGGATCGTTCAATTTTTAACTATTCCTTCCTTCTTTTGACGAGCATTTAAATAAATATCAAATTTAGGCATCATATATAGTTACTAGAATTGAACTCTTACCCAAAAATATATGAAAACTATATATATGCGTTCCTAGTCTGTCCACTGAAGTTATAAGTAGTTTAAACTTATTTATAAATTGATTTAAAAATAAATTCATATATGATAAATAAAGAACTGTATTGTTATGATAATAATTTATACGTTAAAAATGAGCAGGATTCATCTTACTTATTTGAACTTTTCTTAACCAACTATATTACTCTTTTATCCATATTTTTTAATATTTATTATCATATAAAATTTTCCTTTCACACTTTCTATTTATCTTGACCTTTCTCTTTTATTTTTTTTATGAAATACAAACAAATTAAAAATTTATAATACAAATTTTATTATTATATAAGTGTATAAATTATAAATATAACAATAAATTAAAATATTAATATTATTTTATTTAAAATATCTAATATAATTAAGCTAAATTAATTTCAAGGATATATTAATCAACATTTATTTTAACAAACATTATAATTATTTATTGAAATTATTAGCATTTTATTCAAATATGTAATTATTTATATTTTAAAATAAGTTTCATCACTTAAATACTTATCAACATTGATGTTTATTATTTTTTATCAACTAAGTCAAACATATTCTAAATAATTATGCATGAGTCCTTTGAATGCAGCGGAATTTAGTTCTTGCTTTTGATATTTTAGATTTTTTATATTAGTTTATATATTTTTCAATCCAAGATAATTCTACGACAAATTAGCTAGATATTAATTAATAATCCAATACCACAAATTTTATAGTACAAAGTCTATTACAACAATTAAGCCACACTTAAATCATTTCGATAATCGTGAGACTTTATAGAAAGATCTTATGAGGATCATAAATATTATGAGCTAGATTTTGTGACTAGAAGCAAATTAATTGTGAAAAAAATGATTTTATCAATAATTAGATTAATTTATCAAATATTTTATTTATTTTTCTGAAAGGTATTCGTGAAAATAATTTATGGTCCTTATTTTAGTAGCATCCATAACCATTTTAATTGAATGGATGTAAGTTGAGAACAAGCAAAGTACAAAATACCTAACAATTATATCATATTTTTTTTTGTGGCACAAGTGATATTATACTTGTTTTGAGGACATGATATCATATTACCGGCCGGTGGTGTCCCATTGCCAACACAAAAAGGACAAGAATATGTAGAAGCAGTGCAGGGCCTCAATTTCATATATGTTTGTTGTTTAGGGGAGGTGGAGGAGTCTGTCCGAAACAAATCGATCTGGACGAGTGAGTGAAGAATCAATCATCTCTTTTTTAAAAAAAAAACCTTCTTTGATATAATAGATTTTCAACTAAAGAATCTGAGGTTTCTCAAATTTTAATAAATATATTAATTTAATAAATTAATTTTAAGTATGTTTGGATGAACTAATAATATTAAATTTTAAGAATATTTGGATGAACTACATGAGAATAAAAAATAGAATTATTTTGTAGATAAATAAATAAATTATAAATAAAATAACAATATTAGTTAGAAACATAAGAAAATGTTTTCTAAAAATATTAATAAATAGTATAATATATATTTTTTTAGAATTATATTATTGACTTAGTATAAAATTAAAATATAACATTAATAATTTAAATTAGAAGGTAATTTTGTTAAACTTAAACTACAAATAATTTTAGAATTATAGTATCGAGTTTGTACAAAACTAAATGTAATATTTAAAAATTAATGTTTTAAATTAAAAGGTATATATAATATATAAAATATTTCATTAAATTTAAATTAAAAGTAACTTTAAAATTATATTATTGAATTAGTATAAAATTAAAACTAACATTTAAACGTTGATAATTTAAATTAAAATAAAATATAATATATAAAATATTTTGTTAAATTTACACTAAAAATAATTTAGAATTATAATATTAAGTTAATATGAAATTAAAATTTAATATTTAAGATTAAGTGTTAATAATTTAAATGAAAAAGTAAAGTTAAAATAAGTTAAAAAAAAAGAAAGTAAGGGGAGAAAGAATAAAAGAGAAGAAAAAAATGAAAAAAAAAGTATTATGTCAATAACAAAAAAATAGAAAAAAAAAAGAGCTTTCTTGTGGAATCACCGGATTTTGATCTTAGTATTTTGCTAAACGATTCGTGTTCCATAGAATCAATTGAAAATCAATTCTAAATTCTGATTTTACATATAATAAAATATATAATTTAATAGAGATCTATCCTATTTTATTTTATATTTCCATATCAACTTAATGCATGAACCTGAATTGCTAAAAAAATAGACACTCCTTTTAAAATAGAAGGCCACTCATCAACTCCTCAATAAGTGTGACTTGCCTTGGCATTGTGCTCTGTTCTTGTGAATGTTTCATGTTCTGCCATCAAATCCAATTGACAGCCAAGCGTTTGCATGCCCATGTACCTCCAACTGGAAAAATTATACAGCAAAATAACATATTTTTTTTTCAGAACAATTGAATACGCCAATTGAATTAAATAGTGGGATTGAACTTTAGAAAGAAAAAAGAATAGAGAATTATTAATTATGATTCAAGTTCTAAGTTAGTCGTTACTGAAATTCCGGAATTATAATATTCTGAGTGTTTTTTTTTGATAAAAATGAAAATTCTCAAAGAAATTAATTCTTTTGCATCGAATTGAATTAATTAGAGTCTCATAAATCCATGAGAAATATGATTAATAAATTATGTCATTTAAAACAATAATATTATTGTTCTGATATGTGAGCGATTGATATTTTCACTCTTGTAATTTGGAGTGACAATAACGTCGACCTACAAATAAAGTAATAAGACTTTTTTTTTATCCTGATTTGTCTTTTTTTTTACTTGAACAACAGTTGTGTGATATTATTGGAAAGAAGATGCGACTTAGGGACAACGCAAAAAGTGCTAAGAAAAAGGAGTATATTGTGATTACAAGACTCAATTGCGATCTCCCCTTTTCTCCTCTGTTGTTGATATTTTTTTCTCCACTATTCAATCACACTTTTGTGTACTGTTTAGCGTTACAAATTATATTAAAAATTATATTCAAGAATAGTACACATGAAAAAATAAGATCGAGGGTAATATAGCATTATAAGCAAATTTCTCAAATACTTTGTATAAACTTTTAATTCAATCACATAAATTTTATGTTGCACACAATTTTTACTTTTTCTTGGTACAAAAGTATGTCAATTCAATACCTGTCACATTATTTTGTACACATCTTCTGTCATACTCAAAAGATAATTTATTTTTATTTTAAAAAGAAAATATAATGAATTTAAACACACAAAAAAACTACTTTTCATTCTAGTTTCCCAAACTTTTCTTAAAATCATATACATAAATACTCTTTTTTTTCAAAATTAATTTATTGATGTTTAAAATTATTAGGATTAAATTAAAGTATACAACCGTTAAATTTTATGTCTGTAATTAAAAATATAAATATTAAATAAATTATTTATTTTTTATCACACCTCTTAAATTCAACTAGGAGATATGGTGTACTCTTGATTAAATAGGGTACATCATGTCAGTAGAGTACACATCTATTGTTTTTTTTAATTAAATTTTATATTTACCATTATGATATATTATTAAAATGATTTATATATAAATCATGGATAATATGAATAATTTAAAATTAAAATTAAACTACTAAAGATATAAGATGCAATATTAATAAAATGATGTATCACACGTTTATTTTTTCTAGTTCAGTATAATTATTATAGTATATAATTTCGTATTCAAGAGTTTAAATTGTCATCACAGTTTTGAATATTATTTATATTTTTTGTATAATTGCAATCTGACCTTTGAATTTGAGATGCTTAATTAAAAATAAATAATTTATTTAAAATTTTATATATTTTTATAAATAGTAAAAAATTGGAGGCAAAATATATATAGAATGTCTTAACTCCATTGGGTTACACGGAAATAAGTAATAACCAGCAACAAATAAATAACAACATCACATCACGGAATAAATTAAAAGGTTGGGCAAGTAGCAGCGAGTCGCCTTCCCTCCGGCTGTTGTTATAAATAGCAGGGAACGAAGCCACGGCGCCACCCAAAATATTAGCGGTTACAGCGAAACGCCAAAAACACTACTCTCTCTCTCTTTCTCTCTCTCCCTCCCTCCCTCACACCATCTATATACATATATCTCTCTCTCTCCTCATCCTCTTTCTCTCTCCTCCCCTCTCCCTCGCTCCTTCCAGGACTCCCCTTCGCCATTCCTGGAAGTCGAGGACACATCTCCATATGCACACGCGCCCATCTTCATTGCTCGCGCGGTGGTGATCTCGCCATTGCCGCCAGGATCACCGTCGCGGTAAGCGAATCGCCACCGACGTTTCTTGCGGTTTTTTTTGTCTCTTTCCTTTTTTATTACCACTATTCTTCTTATTATTGCCTTCGGACCGTCGTTATATTGGTAATAATTATTTATATAAAGCAACAATTAAAAAAAGAGATTAGAAAATGTCGGCAGAGATTTCGGATTATTTCTTTTCGCTTTTATCATACGTCTTTATTTCCCGATTAATCCGTTAATTAATTTATTTATTTCCTTGTAAGAAATTTTCTAATATTTTTGTACTTGATAGCTGTCCGATTTAAATTGTGTGATTTCCTGCATTTATGGACAGTTTTTTTTCCTCTTCCTAATTAATTACTCCTTTGTATTATTATTTTTACCATGCGCATGAAAAGTTAAAAATGTGTACATTATTGTCTTGAAATCAATCTCTGCTCGCTTGCCTGCCTTTTGGCATCCAATTCCCGGCGAACAGTGAACAAAAATATTCGATACGTACATTTAGACAACATTATTCAATTATTATTCTGCAGCTATTCAATGTCATGATATGCCATTTGACCTCCGGTTTTAACATCGAACGCGCACAGCACACAGTGCTGTCTCCACATGAGGTCAATATCGAGTCCAACTCATGTCTACTACATATCACCATGTTCGTGTTTTTACTCGGTTTTGCTTCTGCTTTTTACAAGATGAAAATATATACAAATAACACAAAAAGGTGTTGCCTTGTGGACTAATTGTAAGCAACAGATTTGCTCTTTTGCTCCTTTCTTTTCCGAGTCCAAGTTTTTGGTAATGGTGGTCCATTAACACCAATGGATGATTAGACATATGCTAGCCCAAACGGCATGTGTCATTTATTCCATGTCTTAATTATATATATATATATATATGTATATATATATTATCAATTTTTAAAGTATTAATTATTAATAATTTAGGACAGTGCTATCCTTGTCCATTCATGTATAATAATCAGAGTTTAATTAGACGTTTTTATTGTATATATTTTTTTTTGTATAATTAGTTAAACTGAGCTCTTGTTTATGGTACTTTTGGCCCTAATACAAACTATGGTTAAGTGAAACATGTGGCACAAAGTGAGCCACCCGAGTGAGCCGGTTGCATCCACCCACCACACAACTCTCCAACCGGATCACGGTTGCCTACGGCCCCCTCTTCGCTTCCCCTGGTCACAACTCACGAGCCTTTTGGGCGGTGGTCCTGTATGCGTTGAAACAAACCATTCTTTTCTCTTCTTTTCTTTTTTTTCTATCCATCTCTCATGTTCATGGACACCATTAGAAAAGTGAGTGGGGGTGGGGGTGATGAGATTTTGAAGCCTTTTTTATGAGATGCTCTCGAGGACACCTCTCATTTACCATGATATGATGTTGACGTGATGGAGCTGCGGCGAGCACAGCTGTGCCTGTCCCTTGGGCGCTGCATGGACGACGCGGTGTGTCCGTGCCATGGCCTTCATTTATGGACCAAAAGTGCTCAGAGAAGTAGTGGAGCATTCATAGCTAGAGGGACATATATATGTATGCATTCTATGTAGATTGAGTCCTAGTCAAGGAACACGCCTCTTTTGTCCGGGTCTCATGTCAAACGGAGTCCACTCTTTTTTCCCCCTGGATCTTGCTCAGAATGGAACAGAGAAAGACGAGTTAAAGAACCTTTTTTTTTTCTCTTTACTTGTCCATTGTTGCCCATCCATCTGGTGACCACTCCAATATTATATTTATATGATTGCCATATCGATGCACTACCTAATTAGTAGGAGACAGCTGCGTCTGTCCTGCTCCTTTCTTTTGCTCCCTGACGCGGCCATTGTGACGAACTAGTACTTACCGTGATCGTATTGCCTAAGCTCCCTCACTGCTCCTGGCACAGGGCTCTTCTGCCTGCACTTTGTTCTGTCCCTCTGCCACACGCTCGCACACATTCCGAAGGACGCACACAATATAAAGGTTTTCTGCTTGTAGTTGGATTTCTGGAGTGCTTCACACGCTTTGGTGGATTGGCCTGTGCTGTGCTGTGGTGATCCACACGACATGTGTCACACTTTGGACTCTGCTGTGTGAGGATGAGGGAGACAGAGAGGGAGGGGGGGTGGTGGGTGGTGATCAGTGGCTTTCCCTACCTAATAGCAGCTTGGCCACAGGGTTTCATCTATACCTTTTGTACATTTTGTTTGAGCGTCGCGTCCCCGTGAAACCAGTTCTTTGTCCAAACATATTTATTTATCTTGTCCTTTGTGCTTGATTAGTGCATCCACTCATTTCATTTATAACGTAGTACAAATTTCTTTAACCAAGAATCGTAGATTAAACTTCTTTAGATCATTCTTTTAACCGGATCCTAAAAATATACATAAAAGCTGTCAAATTTTTAATGTGCCTACGAGGGACTTATTTAATAGTAGAATAAATGCATATGTACAACTTGGCATCATCTGACGCTGCTTTGCGTCTGGCAGTCGGTGGCGTTTGGCGCAGTTAGATAAGAATTATATATTGATGAGAAAGAACAACAAGAGACGACAGCGGCACCTCCATTTTAATTTTTTTTATGGTAAGGGGGGCGACACTGTTACATGATCTAACGTCACACATATGCCAAAGCTTTCTTTCCTTCAAGGAAAAAACTATAATAGTTTACCCGTTACTGCTTCCCACCTCGAGGGGGGCTCTCGTTGTCATGGCACGATACATCACTTTGTGACCCAAACTTTTGGTAATTCATAGTCAGATTGCCGGTAGGATATGATGGCGACCGTGTCTAAGATTTACATTTGGTAGGAAGTGTTTCTGGCCATAGGCACATGATTTCCTGACCAACTTAAAACGGCCCCTTGTATCTGTTCTTAGATCTGAATTAGTATAATATTCCCTCTGCCTAATCGTTCAGAATTTTGGGTGTGAATGTCATAGTTTGCGTACCTTTTGAATCTTTAATAGTACTACACAGTCAAATGGATCGGCAAGAATCTAATAGCAATCTTGCTTCTGTCCGTGCCCATGGTATTTTTGCAAGCGACAAGAGGTGTCATCTTTAAAACCTTAGTACGCACACTTGCTGGCTACGTTTCAAGTACAGTTGTTGAATAGCTGTGCAAAGAGCACAAGACTGTCATCGAAATGACGATGTCCATTGCATTGACATTATTAGGCTCTTTTCTACCTGGCAAATGTTTGCATTCATACGATTCAGATTACAGTATAACAGTTTTTAGTAATTTAGTTGTTTAGGTGAAGGTAAGCAACTTGATTCTGGTAACTTTCAGATGGTTAAGGAAATAAGATACAACTGTTAAGTCAACCCTGGTGTAGTTTTGTTTATTTATCTGCTTGGTCAGATCAAAATGTGACTTTTTACTTTAACCTAGCACAGCTGAATTTTGTGTCCTAGCGATGCATAGCTTACAATGATACTTCATTGCAGCTTATGATTCTAGTAGATGATGCTGGAGCGTTTCTTCCTTCAATCAATCATTCTCCTTGGGATGGCGTGACATTGGCTGATTTCGTGATGCCATTTTTCTTATTTATAGTTGGAGTTGCATTGGCATTTGCATTTAAGGTAAATTAGAATTTCTTTTTCTACTACTTTTCCTTTTGTATCCTTAAGCTTCTCTCTCTTTAGTTAGCTACTATGCGTAACTAAGAGCATACCTTCTCATTTAAGAAAGGCTAATTGTTTAAGTTGATCAGAGAGTACAAGACAGAGTTGTGGCAACCTGGAAGGCTGTTCTTCGGGCACTAAAACTGTTTATTCTTGGGCTTGTTCTACAAGGTGACACAAATGCTTGTAGCTAGATAACATATCATATATTTCTGTTTCAGTTCAAAGTTTCCTGAAACAACATTCAATGTTAAAGATGCTAAGTTCAAGTTATGTTTTGACAATAGGTGGTTTTTTCCATGGTCTTCATGATGTAAGTTATGGAGTTGATATTAAGAGCATAAGGTGGATGGGAGTGCTGCAGGTAAACTACTAATTAGCCGAACTTTACCATGCAATCAGTTTTGTTTTCTATTTCTATGAAATCCATAAGGGTGATTCATGATGGCTTCATAGTAACTTGTCAAGAACTACTTGCCCCAGTAGGGATTTCTGACAATTTTGTGATAACTTGTCAAGAAACACTTGCCCCACGTAGCAACGTTTTTTTCCTACTTCTGTCTTCATTTGAAACACTTGGCATCTTGTTGAGTAGGACTTTAGCAAACTCAATAGGTTCATACTGGAATGCATGTACTTCATAAAATATTTAAAATCATATACTCAAAATTTAAACCAAAAAGCTATGGAAAAATTGGTATATATTGTTGATTGAGGGAAGGGGAATTTAAATTGACATGCTTATGCCAAAAGAAAATGACACATGATACCCTGATCGCAGAGAATAGCAATAGCTTACCTACTGATTGCAATATGTGAAATATGGCTCAAGTCCGAAGATGACGATGATGTATATTCTGGATACTCTTTACTGAAGCGATATCGATTCCAATTGTAAGTATTTTTGTTGAAGCTTTGCAACCACGCCTTTTGATACATCAAGCCTTGCCATTTATTTTACATAATCTTTACATTTTGATTCAGGTTTTTAATCTTATTTTCACAAGAATACATTAGCCAGAATACTTTGTAGTTTAGTCCTTTTTTCTGATGTGGATAGGCGAACTTAATTGTCTTTATTCTTCATAATTAGGTTGGTGGGCGTGATCCTTACAGCCGTTTATATGGCACTCTTATATGGATTATATGTTCCTGACTGGGAGTTTCAGATACTGGGGGCTGGATCCAAGAGTAAGACATTGTCGGTAAGTTCAAAGTTTTTGTTCAATTTTCTTTCTAGTTTAATTTGCAAACTCATTTATATAATTGACAAACTGATGTCTTGAGTTATGTACTGCTCACTGTCAGGTCAAATGTGGAGTTAGGGGTGACACAGGACCTGCTTGCAATGCTGTGGGTATGATTGATCGCAAAATCTTCGGCATCAAGCATTTGTACAAGCGTCCAATTTATGGCAGGACAAAGGTTTTTACATATGTGAAATATGTTTCAATGCAAAAAAGGTTTTTTTTGCTTTTCCAGGTCACAAACTCCTTGTCTGACTCCTATGCAGGAGTGCAGTATAAATTCACCTGCTAGTGGTCCACTTCCACCTAATGCTCCTTCATGGTGTCAAGCTCCTTTTGATCCAGAGGGACTTCTTAGGTGTGCTATTATATCCTTGTCTGCATTAATCTCTATAATTAAATGCCTGGTGAAATGACAAAGATGTTGACACTGCAGCTCCATGATGTCCATTGTCACTTGCTTAATAGGCTTGCAATTTGGGCATGTCATTGTGCATTTTAAGGTACTGATAAGATAACTTTTTGAGTGGTTTGCCTTACGCATTCGGCAGGTTATTATTATGCTCAATCCTTAATGTTATTTGACAATTAAACTTTCAGAACCACAAAGATCGACTAGTTCAATGGATGATTCCTTCCTTCTTTCTATTGGCGATGGCTTTTTCGATGGACTTCTTTGGTAGGATGTGGCCTGTAATTTCTTTCTTTTTTTAGAACTCCTAGGATCTCAAAGTCTCATATAGTTAACTTGCATAGGTCTGAGGATGAACAAGGCTCTATATACCTTGAGCTACACTTGTGTCACTGCTGGTGCAGCTGGACTCCTTTTTGCTGCAACTTATTTGCTGGTAAGATTTCAAACACGTATTAATGTTGTCCCACAGTCTGTGTTTACTGGATCTGATTCCTGCAAAACAAGTTTTACTTATGTCATTCAATGAATGCTGATAAATCCTTTCTTTTCTTGCTATCTATATAGGTTGATGTTTATGGCTACAGGAAGCCAACCCTTGTAATGGAATGGATGGGCGTTCATGCACTGATGATATATATTCTTGTAGCCTGCAACATTTTGCCAGTTTTCATTCAGGGGTTCTACTGGGGGGAACCTGGAAACAATCTTGTAAGTACTGATTCTGCCCTTTGTTATTTACAAGCAAGCTATACTGACAAATTATGATCTCTATCTGAACCACACTTTCTGCATTGTTATGCAGTTGACGCTTATCGGAATTCGCTCATGATCATATATATAATTATGCATATATATATCTGCCTTAGAAGTATCAGATAACTACAGCGATCTGCGACGAATGCCCGTATGTGGCGACATATGATGCCTGTCATATTCACCATAATAAAAATCTGTCTAGCAACATTTTAGACAGACTTGAAGAAGCATCTCACGGCCGAAGGGAAGGCACAGCCTCAGTTTTGTACATGGTAGGGAACGGCAAATGGTTGTAGTCTGTTTATGTAATGCCGCACGTAAATTGTCTTATTACTTCCCCTGTCTACTGCTCCTGAGGAGCACATATGCCAAGTGGTTGATTGAACAAAAATATGAAAAAAAAACGACATTGTTGTCTTTATGTACTCCTTTTGACACCGGGAAACACACGGTTTATATTACCTTTCTCGGTCCTAAATGTCGATTTCTTTATTATAATTGGCAATGGCTCAAATCACTCTGCACTGTTCAAAGTTCAAACATTATCTTCTATTCATTTATAGATGGCTACTGTCTCTTTAAACAGTCAGTCATCGTGCCAAGTTTTCTCCTCATGGGGCATCTGCATATAAAATAATCTCCATTGTAATTCTAGATTATATAATTTGCCCTTCGTCTACATATGGGTTGATAAAAGATTTAGAAGAGGTGCCACAAACTTCACATTCATGGCTGCTCAAGGGGAAGACTATTATTCTATCAGGGTAGAGAGCATGGCTACTTGCACCACACCTGACTAATCCAATTCGAGGCCTCTCCCAAGAAAATATTGGCGTCGAGATTCGAAAAGTTACTAGCTCTCTCGTCCTTTAATCATGGAGTTCAAACCTTGCTACCATATGAACCAACTCTCGTTGGTAAGGTAGGGAATTTATGATGACTAAGTTTTCATCAATTAAGCAAGCAACTTCCAAATCATGCAAAGGCACCATAATGTTGTGTCGGTTTCAATTTCAAGGGCATTGTAAAAATTTAAGGGTCCTATAGTATATCAATTGTCTTGCCATTTCTAATGTATTTCGAGAATCCTAATTTTATATCTTCAAGAGCATTCATAAGGAGGTGCCAACTTCAAGCTGTATTAATTAGGTTTCTATTAAAATTCCGAGGATGAATAGATCCATATTTAAAGAGCAATAGGTTGACCAAGGAAGGGTAATGTTACATGAAGTAGAAAAAGAGAAATCACACAAGATTAAACTTTTAATTGGAGCATGATTTTGGATGGCGATTGAGTTCTTTTGACGTGAAACTAATAGATACACAAAATTCATAATAATTCAAACCCTATGAAATTTATATACATGCTCTCAATAAAAAAATAAAAAATAAAACACTAGCAAGACCTCCATACGATATGGGCAACTTCACAGCTCTAATTATTCAAAGAATGTGATGCACATAGGGTCATATGAGTCATTATTGGATTAAAATTTAAGATATTATCAACAAATAACATTATTAGAAAGTGAAATTAATCTTCTTGCAATTAATGACAGTTCTAATTATATAATAGTTTCTAATTTTAAAACCTCTTTTCTTGGTAATTGTAATATTTCCAATTAATCAATTGCATTTTATGTTTATGATGAAGGTTCAACCATATGAATCCTCTAGCATGCTTCTTTAATCTTCTTTGAGCTCTGGTTCTCCTTCCTTCCTCAACAATGGAGGTGGCTCCTCTCACCTCCTCTCGGACGCGGAACGGAACCCCTTCTCCTCCCTTCTTTTTGCCTTTTATCCTTTTTCTTTTTTCCAATTATTAGATATCACTTGTCCCTTGTATAACCTAGCCAATATTCCCTAGAAGCTCCCAAGGAACTTTTCTCATGTGTACCAAAATGTTGGCAAAGGAATCTGCAAAAGTTTGTTGCAGTTTTGTCTTGTAGCATTATTTGGCAACTAGTGGCATCAGGTACCCCCAAGTCTAGTTTCTAGCGTAGGTAACCCCGATCCAATTTCCAGCACACATGTCATTTGGCCTTGGATAAATTCCTGCAGAAGAAATCAAACATAAATCATTCAAATCTTTATTAAGAAGTGTTATTGGGGTGAAAATGTGTATTTATGCCCAGGAAATTTAAAATGATGCAAAGATTATAAAAATATGTGGCAATATATGTAAACAATACATACTTTATGAAAAAGTATAATCTTTGCATATAAAAATGAGGAGTAAATTCTCTCTCATCAAGTACCATTCGTGACAACATTTGCTCATGAACAAGGTAAATAATAATGAATAAATATGGAGATAAAAAATCACCTTATGGAATATCCTAGTAACTTCTAAATTGAGGAGATTGAGTAACACTTATGTAAATAAAAAAGAAGAAGAAGATGAAGTAATAGAAAATTTAATCTACAAAAATATTTTTTCTCAAAAATTTCACAAGAGTCATGACCTTGATAATTGCATTCCAAAAAAATCTGTCCAATCACAAATAATATATTGGTAAACTTTATGGTAATCCTCAAAAATATTACTCTTATCATAAAATATGAAATAAACTTGATTAAGCATTCATAAGGAGGTGCCAATTTCAAGCTGTATTAATTAGGTCTCTATTAAAATTCCAAGGATGAATAGATCCATATTTAAAGAGCAATAGGTTGATCAAGGAAGGGTAATGTTAGGCGAAATAGAAAAAAGAGAAATCACATGAGATTCAATCTTAATTCGAGCATGATTTTGGATAGTGATTGAATTTTTCTTTTGATATGAAAAATAATAGATATACAAAATTCATAATAACTCAAACCCTATAAAAATTTATATACATGCTCTCAATAAAAAAATAAAAAATAAAACACTAGCAAGACCTCCATACGATATGGACAACTTCACAACTCTAATTATTCGAAGAATGTGATGCACATAGGGTCATATGAGTCATTATTGGATTAAAATTTAAGATATTATCAACAAATAACATTAAGTAATGTATTAATAATAGACATGATTAAAGTTACTGTCACCGCTTGAGTTAAACAGTTAATCTAAAGATAACCTTATCTCATAAAAAACTTTGTTCTTTTATTGTTAGTTTTCTGTTTGAAAAAGTTATCCCTAAATAATAAAATGGGAAAGATCCTTTCTTAATATTAGCGATAGAGATTGTTAGAAAAAAGTATCTCAAATTTAAACAAATTTATTTTTTAATTGGTAATAAAAATAAGATGTTTGATTTGCATCAATTATGATCAATATGTCATCAGCATATAATTTTTTTGTAATAACCGCTTAGGACTCTCGGTGTTTAAGGTTACTAGCTGACATGACGGTAGCCCTCTGATCAAATTAGCGACTTCGAAGTTTAAATTCAGGACTATTAACTTTCGATCTTTCTATTCGGAGAACAAACCTGTTAACCAATTTAATTGTCATCAATATATAATGACTTATGGAGCATGAATTCAAAAAAAAATAATAATAGTACCCTTCATGACAACATTTTCTCATGAACAAGGTAAATAATGATGAATAAATATGGAGATAGAAAATCATCTTATGGGGTTATCCTAGTAACTTCTAAATTAAGGAGATTGAGTAACACTTATGTAAATAAAAAGAAGAAGAAGACGAAGTAATACAAAATTTAATCTACAAAAATATTTTTTTCTAAAAAAGTTCACAAGAGTCATGACCTTGATAATTGCATTCCAAAAAAATCTATCCAATCACAAATAATATATTGGTAAACTTTATTGTAATCCTCAAAAATATTACTCTTATCATAAAATATGAAATAAACTTGATTAAGCATTCATAAGGAGGTGCCAATTTCAAGCTGTATTAGTTAGGTTTCTTTTAAAATTCCAAGGATGAATAGATCCATATTTAAAGGGCAATAGGTTGACCAAGGAAGGGTAATGTTAGGCGAAATAGAAAAAGAGAAATCACATGAGATTCAGTCTTAATTCGAGCATGATTTTGGATAGTGATTGAATTTTTCTTTTGATATGAAAAATAATAGATATATACAAGATTCATAATAACTCAAACCCTATAAAATTTATATACATGCTCTCAATAAAAAAATAAAAAAATAAAACACTAGCAAGACCTCCATACGATATGGGCAACTTCACAACTCTAATTATTCGAAGAATGTGATGCACATAGGGTCATATGAGTCATTATTGGATTAAAATTTAAGATATTATCAACAAATAACATTATTAGAAAGTGAAATTAATCTTCTAGCAATCAATGATAGTCGTAATAAGATAATAGTTTCTAATTCTAAAACCTCTCTTCTTTTGGTAATTGTAATATTTTCAATTAATCAAGTGCATTTTATGTTTATGATGAATGTTCGACCATATGAATCCTCTAGCATGCTTCTTTAATGAATCCAATACAACAGTGAACATATAGCATTGATGGGTAATGTATTAACCATAGACATGATTAAAGTTAGTAATGTATTAATAAT